>VXBJ01001054.1:677390-805243 GCA_013400055.1 Nycticryphes semicollaris
AAGGGAAACTGGGATTACTCTTTGAAGAATTCAAAAAAGTCCCTGTAACACCAGGTCAAACTTTCAAATTTTTTTTTTTTTTTCTTTTTACGTGGAATTGAACCAAATGCCATTTCAATGATTGTCTAGGCAATTCCCTTGATTTTTAAAGCATACAGATCCCCATTTGTAGTTTTATTACCAGCTGGTGCTGGAGCTAACTCCAGCCCCAGCACAAAGCGCTGTGAATTCTTTCTATGCTCCAGCAGAGGGGAGAAAAAAAAACCAAGAGAAATTTCAAATAAAGAGATATGCTTTTGTTACCAACAGCAAACAAAGGAAACCCAATTTCAAATGACTGTCCGGTTCACTTACAAAATGCCCTTTTTAGACAGCATCACCTGTTTTTCAGAAGAGCTTTGAATGAAAACATTGATACAACTGTCATCATATGGATAGATCTACAGTCATTCCTGAATTACTCAAAGTTAAAATAACAGAGACACAAATACTGCAAACAATTATTCATTCGAGTACCTTTTACTCATACTGGTAGTCTCATTTAAGCCTGTAAGATCTATTTTCATGGGTTAGCGTGGCTGGGTTGGGATTGCACGGTGAAGTTATCAAAGACTGGTGTGGACACAGAAAGGCTTCTCGGCAGCCACCCTGGCCAAAGGAAGGCAGAAGGTCTTGACACATTTCACCTTTGCATCTGAGAGGGCACGAACAAGCACAAGCTGAGACCCCTTCCACTTTCAGAAGAGGCTGTTCTGCTCAGGGATGTGTCTTACCTAACCCAGCACAGACTAAACCCAAAGGTGTCTTGCAACCTCCTTTCCCAAACAGGGAGGGACAATCCGTCTGGTCTCCAGCTCGTGGGCATGAGGGTGCAAAGATGTTACACCTAAGGGTAGGAGCACAGTGCAGGAGAAGAGTCAGCTCTGCTTGTGCCCCACTACAACTGCCTATCAAACCTACAGTCCTGCCCTAACCAGTGGTTTTTTTTCTCTATTTATTTGAGAAACTTTTGGAGTGGGCACAGGCTGCTGTGAAGATCTACTGGCATGGAGAAGGAGCATACCCTTTGCAAGCCCTGCTCCAGGACCTCCATAATTTCCGTGCCCACTTGCTGCCCACACAGAAACCCACCAGGGCAACCCCAGGATTCAGCACCACTGGGAGAGACGTGACCCAGTGTGGGAGCCCCAGTTAGGAGTTATACAATAATGTAGGGTGATTGTGTTCAAATCTGTTGGAGGTTTAAGTTCCAGCCTGTAACTCACTGAAGTCAACAGTCTTTTCTGAAGGGGACAAAATGACAGGCTCTTCCAAGACACATATGCTCCATCTCAATGCTATTTTCAGCTTGTATTTTAGGATAGAGCTCAAAATATATCCTCCAGTCATTGCTGTGCTCCTTTGAAAGGAACAGGGTGCCACCAGGCAGAATATCACTCCCATTAAACCCTGGTCTAGTGGGAGGTGTCCCTGTCCAGGGCAGGGGAGTTGGAACTGGGTGATCTTTAGGGCCCCTTCCAATCCAAACCATTCTACGATTCTGTGCTCTGAATAAACACTGACTGTGAAACCATCCTGTTGCACTTTGGGGTTGCTTTGTCACTGCAGCCAGGGACCACAACATGTCCTGCACCCTGAATTTCATTTAGCGACTAACAAGCTGCAGAAAGATGCAGTTTAGCTGTCGTGCTGCCGGCTCCTATTAAGGGATGCTCAGCAGAGGTGGGACAACCACGCGAACTGCAGAGATCATAATGGTTGAAAAAGTCGAATGGAAAAAGGCCACACAACATTTCTGCAAACCAGCCCAACCCAATAACTCCCCCTGCAAGATTATAGAGCAGAGACATAACAGCTCTCATAGATGCCTCCCCGGACCACTCGTACAAGCAGCACCATTCCCATTTGTCAGGGATGTATGGACACCCTGCCCACACAAACTAGGTACTTGCCCAGAGGGCCTCGACTTTAGTGAAATCTTTATGGGGCTTGAATTATTCAAGCCTTGACCTTTAGCAAATCTCTCAGTCAATGCTAGTTAATGTCCTTTAAAGTCATTGACCTTAGGTCAGGGACCAAGGGGGTGCTTCATCAATGAAGACACACAGGTTCAAAATCTTCTGCGATATATTTTTAAGTACCCTGAAAGAGGACTGCTGGCCACACACAGAAGGGTCACCAGTGCCACAAGATGTAACAGCATGGGCAGGAGGCTCCCAACTGCCCTCTGTGGGATCCACCCAGAATTAGGGAAGACCAAGGGTTCCTGTGAATACCCATTTGGGGAGTGTCTGAACCAGCGACTGTGGATAAAGGTCAACCACAGCATCTGCAGCCAGATCTCCAAGCCCTCTGTACAGGGAAGGGAGGCAGCAGGTGGGGGAACAGCTCTGCCAATATCTCCAAGCGACTAACAGGTTCTACTGTCACCACCTGGTACCAAGCCCAGTGCACCCATTTTGTAGACCATTACTGTGTAACATGCAAAATTTTGTTGAGCGACTTTCACCTCCCCAACCAAACAGACTGGTTGCACAGCTCTTGAAAGCTGAAGTCAGCTTGGCAATAAAATATTGCTGCCCTGTCTTTCACTTTCTCTTGATAAGATTACCTCTTACAAAACAATTTCAACACCATTTAGAAACAAGCACAAGTTTTATAACAAGCCTATCTTTCCGGAAGGATGGGTTTTCAGATGTGTGTTTGTGTGCTTTGCGACGGGACCTGACGTACTTTTCTGAATATTTCACAACATTCATTAACAGTGAGGTTGCCTACATTGCTATAAACAGCAAAAGTTCTGGTTAAAATCTTCATACGAGCTCAGCACTTTTAATCTTGGACTTGAAATTGGTTCACAGGACTAGGTGAAAAGGCAATTTGGGGGAGTTTTCTGCTTTCTTCAAATTGTAAAAATGTCAATGGGAGTCATGAGGTTAGACTTATTGGGCAGGCTTCTGCTCTGATTCTAGCTAGGGGAATTATACATAATGAATTAACCACATGACTAATTTTACCTCATTTTCTGTTCTTGAAGTGTCTGCAAGCAAATTAAAACACCCTGAAATTATTCATTACCTAAAAGTACTCTCAGTGAGAGGGATTTATTTCACCTTAGTCACCTAAAAGTTAGGTCTTTAGCTAACCTAGTTTTCTAGTTTTTCTCTATAGTTAAGCCAGCAAGAAGACAACTCACCCAATCCCAAAGATAAATGTTGAAATTAGGTGGGTTGAACCATCCTCTAGAGATGCTGCTCTCCTTTGCTGTAAAGGTAGCCCAGGTGAGTAGCTTAGATGGGACACCTGATTTTTTCATGGCTAAAATTAGTTGAAATTAATCCTAACCCACATAATTTATCACAACATAAGTGCAGAGGTAAGCTTTTCCACAGAATTTTGCTTGAATGTTCAAGAGCAAGCAGTTTTTCACAGACCAGGCAGATCCAGCTTTTGAAAGTGCCCGAACACCTAGCAACCACTGGAAACATTAATAGTTAAGTACCTAAATACCTTAAAAGATGGGCCCACGTGTCTTATTGAATGTTTCTGTTCTCTGAATGGATGAGTTCAATTCACTGAATCAGGCTTTGGGGACAGATCATCACCACTGGTGACTGCTCTTGTGTTTCACTTCCTCCGTGAAACTCCTCTGGTTGAACATTGGTAGAAAACAAATGGGAAAGGGATATGATGAAGGCAGCTGTAATGGTACAAATTTGTTTCCGAGCAGAGAAAGAAAAGCCAAGCTTTTTAACAATTGAAATGTTGAGTTAGAGTTCTAAATTTGGCCTGGCTTTCAGAAACGATGAGCAGCCACTGTATCACAAGGGTACCTATAAGGGACTGCTTTGTACCTTTGAAAAATTAGAAAATTAGACTGTCCATTTCAGGATCCAAGCTTACTTCCATTATAGGACTCACAGCTCCATAAGAGAGGCTGAAATCACCTTAATTCTCCTGGAGAATCCGCCCTGTGTGTTGGCAGAGGAGCCTGGGGGTCACACCAGGTACCAACAAGCAGAGTTATCTTAGGGGTGATACCTTCAACCCAGTCCCCATTTTTAACTGCATCAGGATGTGAAAGCTTTACTTGGTCTCAGGAGGTATGTGGCCAAGGCACACTCATACAGCTTCAAAAACGTCTGGGTTCCTCCTGTTACCCTGTAAAGGGCAGTGGCTTTCAGGAAGGTGGGGAAAGGCTCTGACAATAGGATTGGAGACTCTTTTAATTCCAGCACTGGTTCTGCTCTGCCAGTATCACCAGGAGGGACCAATTTACCTCCCCACCATGGCTCTGCAAGCCCCAAACGCAGACATTTGCCAAGGCTGCCTAAACCAAAAAGGACTCCTTTCTATATCCAAAGCCTCGGGAAGAGCAGAGCCAGGACCCATCCTGCCCAGCAATACCCCACAACTCCTTTTCTTCAAATGGGGAAACTACATTTGCAGGGGGTTGCTGGTGGGGTCAGAGACACCTACCATTTTTTATAGGTCCTATTAATATTTTGCTAAGACCCTGTGAGCTGAACAAACAGAAGCACTTCTGGGTGTCCGTGCCCTTTGCCAAAGCTGGCAGCTGCCCTGCCATCGCCGGCTTTCCCGACAGTGAAGCTCCTCTTTGCTGCCGCAGCCTAGCGGGACCCTTTTGGACGGAGTACAGCAAAGTGCAGCAGTGTCTGTTTGACACCACATGAGGGAACGTGAATTGTCAATTTGTTGACAGTGTCATGTTGCTGCTACCAGCTTTCCCTGCGTTATTTGGAAAGAGCTCAAGTCAGTCTATTTCCCAGGCTGAGCTTCCTCACGTTACAGCTCCACACGCTCAGAAAAAGAGATGCAACCAGGGCAGAGTTTTGTTTTTAGTGGCGAGAGAAGCTGTTTCATTTAAAAATATTATCACTGTTGTCAGGGTGGGGAACTTAACCCTAGGAGCAGAGTCCCCTCCGGACCTTGCTCATTCCCACACCACCACTGGACTAAGTAAGCCTGTGGGAAGTCCAGGAGAGCTTCACCTTTTCGTAATTTTTCAACTTGCTCCTTCAATGCCATTATGTCCAAGCAGGATCAGGAAATTGGAAAAGCATGAGGCTAGGAAAATTACTGCACTTCCCCTCCCAGCTGGGTTTGCTGATGATTTCCACTTGAGCTAGGATTATTTGCCATTGCCCATCACCCTCTGAGCTACAGGACTCACCTGGCTGGCAAACCTGCAGGTGGCAACAGGATTTAAAAGCTCCTACATCTATAGGCACAAATGCGCACAAATACGCATGGCTCTACTTGCAGGTACTTCTGAGGAAAACTGAGTCCAGACACGGAGCTGACAAACAGATTTACGTGCTATGTACAAAAACCCACCCTCCCCCTGTGACTCCCCCAAGCCAAGGGCTGTTGTCTGGGACAGAGCCAAAAGAGCTACTTCAGGAAAGAAAAAGGACCAGGAGGTGGGCAGCGATGGCAGGAGCAATAGTATTCCTCCTGCCTGCTGTAGGCAACATGGAATAAAAGATCAGGTGTTTGCAGGCATAAAATTTCTATGTGGCAACAGCCAAGACAATTTATTCTCCTTTACAAACCCCAGGAGTTTAAATAAATAATAATAATAAATAAATAAAAAAAAAAGGTGAAACCAGTTAGAAATGGGAAGGCATTTTTAGATGGTCCCTGTGAGAAGCCCCAGACACTGAGCAGCACACACAGCCTCAAATGGCTGCCCTGGGCACGCTGCTGGTGCAATTTTCCAACCTGCTAAGAATATTCACAAGCCCTAGATAGACAGTGAAGCATCTTTCAGGCCACCACCATATCATACACCTGTGGAGGGCTTGCAGGCACTGCTTCTGCTTAGAGACTGCATGCTGGAGCATTTTCACAATCAGCATCTCTCCCTACAATGCATTTTACAGCTGGCTAAATTACCGACTTCAGCTCTCCCACAGTTTCCCAGTACAGAATGCATTCTAGATTTCAAATAAAAAGCAAAAGATGTACAAAATTCCAAAAAGCTGAGAAATCCTTGGCAGCTATATGTGTAGTTTTTTTTCTACGTTGCCTGTGATGGCAGAAGAAGGAGAATCACTCTACGAAACCAGTGTTTCTCCTGTGCATACCTGCCATTTCAGGAGCAATACTGCTAATGTTTCTTCTGCTGAATTCCACTAATTTCTCAGTGGCATTGTCGATATAACGGGACTTCCACTTACTGGAAGAGAAATTACTGTCCTTGCTTGGAAACAGAGGCTCTACTCGATGATATCCCTTTTTCTTTTTTTATCTTTAAATGAAATAGAAAAAAATATGACAAAGCTAAGCAATCAGAAATGAAGTAACTTGTTCTTAATTACAAAACCCAAAGTACTCTGCTTTAGCCACCATCACAGATAGCTTCTGGGTTGACGCATCTGCAGGTCAAAAGTGACAACAGTAGATGGATGGCACAGCACTGGTTAAAGAGCCCAAGTACTCAGCTTGCTGTGGAGTTACAAGGTATCTCTATACCCTCTGCATCTATTAAAAAATTAAATGGCAAACATGCTGCTGATGGGATTTGCCCTGGTGCCTCCTGTTCACCACCCTGGGAACACAGTTCACTGAAAACCACTTTTAAACCAGAGCCCCCTTTCCCACAAAGAGGCATGTATCAAGCTGATGGAGCACATTTATAAGAAACTGCTTTACACCTTCAAGACTGAAAGAATAAATCTCTTTAATAAGCTCTTAGGTTTTCCTAGTGATGCAGATTGAAGTAATATTATAGAAATGTGTATAGTTGTCAGTAATTTTACAGGAACGAATAGAAAATGCCGGGAGGACTCATTTGTGAAATGGAAACATTTTGAGTGACTTTTTTTTTCTTTTTTCTGTTTTTTTTTAAATAAAGATTCCTGCAAGGACAAAGAGGCTATGTTCCTATCACACTGATCTATGCAATAATTGCAGATTTCCTGGTATTTCCTTTAACATCAGCCCTACTAGGTTGTTCTTTGCATCTCATACATGGAATGCCACACCAACACAATTAACACTAAAGCAATCAGTTATAAGTAGTACAGTTACAGAGGTGGGGAATGACACTATATTTCTGTGAGCTAAAATCCTAACAGCACAGACTGGCCCCAAAAGGACTCATTTTAAACTTGGAAAACTGGGAAAGAACATTATAAAAGAAATACATTGAATGCTTATAATGTCAAAGGTGCTGCTTCCAACCTGCCCCAAGCATATCTGGGGAAAAATTCCCATTTATCAGTGGCAAAAAACCCTGGGCTGTTTAACATGGCAGTGTGACTGCAAATAAAACAAATACCATCATTGCCTCTTTTTAGGAGCAGTGTTTTCTGGAGATGCAGTAGCAGCAGGAGTGCCTGGCTTGACTAATGCTGCGGGTATCTGCCCCTGGGGAGTGCAGATGCCAGGAAACAGCTTTGGAGGGTTGTGACTAGTAATGATCACGCTGGATATTTTAGGCATATTAGTGGGCACTGCTGAGTGTAATTCTGGATTAACTCTTCTACTTATCATTGGTATAAATTAGAGCATTGATGGAATTTATGTTGATGCGTTAAAAATAAATAGACACTCAGCCTAATCTTGGCTGAAGATTTGACTGAAAATATGTACAAATTGACCTGTCAGATGATCTGAGCACAGTGCAGAGAGTGGACAGGCAGTTTGATAATTATCCCTGCAAATGGTGCATCTCACTGGTCGAGAATGACTGAATGACAGGGACATCATTTCTGTGTATCCCCTTTCCTATGTAGAACTAACCTGGGACTTGGCCTGCCTTCTTTGAATGGGATATTTTGTGTGAAATCAAAACAGAATTTGTTCCTCAGACCTCCCTGGTTCTTGCAGTGTAGTATACATAGAGGCAACATTCACTGAAATAAATCAAAGCACTTTTACTATAGTGAATTTTGTAAAGGATTTATAAAGTCTGACTAACTTAAGCTCTTTTCACACTCCTGCATGAACAATAACAGTTTCCATAGCATTCAATTTTTGTTTCTCAGCTGAACCCTTCTCTTAGACGGAGAAAAAAGTTCCCCCCCCTGCCCTCACTCCCATCCCAGTGCTTGGCTCAGCCCACACACACGTGCTGAGGATCTCGCTCCTCACCATGGTTTTCCCTTGTAGGACTTTCCCATCAGCCAGGTTTGGCCAGCAGGTTTGAAAGACATTAGGGGAAGAAAAGGGCTGGCGCAGAACGCAGCCACCTCAGCCTCATTTCGTTAGGAAACCAGGTTAAAAAAAATCTGCTGATGGAGGCTGGGACAAAAGTAGACGCAATGTCAGGATCTGTAGTGTCTAGATTTTGATATGCAGTAGGTGTCTGTCCAGTATAGTTTGTACAAACGATCACTGTTCCACTCCATTAAGTCCTCATTAGAGCAGCATACTGCACCTTAAAAGTATCTTAACCTTAAATTACCAGTATCCAAGGAAAAGAAAGAAAAAATAGCACATCGGGACCTACTCAGAAAGATCCAGCACATGTCAATTAAGAAGACAGCCAGCATGTTTTAAGCCACAGCTTCTCAGAAGAGCATCAATGTGTACCAGGATGCTGGAGCTTTAATAATTCACAATTTCCTTATTGAGGTCTGATGATGCTAAAATAAGGTGTTGAAGCTTGATTAGTAGTAGGAACATAGCAGCTTAACCTCTAACATTTAGCCTTCTCCTCTGGATCGAATTACTGATCTTTATCTTGTTGAGCTGTGCTAGCAGTTGGCTTGGGAACATTACACCTTTCTAAAAGCTGTCAATCTTTGTCAGTGTCTTTGCACAATGGATTGGAAGAGCTATTTTTAAAGGACTATGTCACCTTTTTTGTAGGGATGGGGTTTTTATAGTATATCGAGGGTTTTTTTAAAACATGTTGCCACATGCTCAGTATCACCTATAGGCCTTACTGAGAATAACTTCTATTAATTTTACTGTGATTTGTAGTGAATGGGTGTGAGGAGATGAAGAGCCATCAGAGGGGGTGAGGAGAAATCTTAACTTAAATTATTCATTAACATGCTGGTTTGGGGCTTTCATTTTAATTTATTTTTCTATGAACAATGGATTTCTGCAACATGAGATTGAGATGTATTTCCACAGCACTGTATCGTTAATACAGTCTTACTTTAATGCATTATTTTAGCTAAGACTAGTAACAAAGTGTTGCAAATATGTAACAGGCAAAAATTTACTCAGATTTGCATAAGTTTTCTATAAAAGTATCGAAGGATGACATTATTAAATTGAAGACTGGCCTTTGCAAATGATGATGTCCTCTTGCCTTTACAAAACTGGTCTCTGTATTTTTGTAAGGGTGAAAAAAAACTTCACACGTAGGGTTTTACCAGCACGTCCAGAAATCCATGTATAGACTTCTGGCTAGACATGAAAGAGCACCAGCTTGTCCTTTTAAATCAGTTTGCAATGAGCAGTAAAGGTACATGTGCAATCCACATCAGCTTCTTTACAAACACCCCCCTCTAGGACAAGGGTATCGAGACATACCATGATTGTTCATTCCCTTCTTCACAGGGGACTGTGGACTAGATGTGGTCAATCGTACACAAACTATTGCTAATATTTCCCCTCTGTGCTGGCTGTAGATACCACATCTACACAGCTTTCAGCAGATGTTAGAATTCCCTCTGAGGCACGTTCCCACTGGTATTTCTCCTATTAAATTTTTTTCATCTTATACCTGTAAGTCTATTACACAGTAGCTGCAGCAACACTGGAGAAGGATGAAACTGTTTGAAAATCAACTGTGAGGTCCAAGATCTGCTTTGCTCCTACTCAGACGTGAAACCAGGCATAATTTTATTCAAAGTACAGTAACCTAATCTATAAAATTCAGAGAATTTGTCTCTAATTTAAACACACTTGCTCCAAGTTTACAACATACAGAATTGGGAACAGAATTTGGCCCAGAATATTCATTTGAAAACACACATTTATTCCCATCTGTTTCTGCTGCTGCCGTTAATATATATGCTTGCCATGAAAAGTATTTTAAAACTCAATAAACCATCATACTAAAATAGGATAAAATGTTTTTATAGTAACAATATCTCTCACTACTATGGGACCTTTCATGACAAAGTACCCTAAAGCTCTTTGTAAATGTAGCAAACCGATATTCACATACTTCATCTACAAAGATCATTTCACCCACACCAAACGGCAGGGACATGCAATAGCTTTTTTCACAGCTGGCAGCACCTCAAGGTAGCTGACAAAACAAATCACAGGTTATACAGGTACAAAATAAGATCATTTCAGTTTCTGGAAAGCTTACTTTTTTTTTTATTGAATTAAGGTATTTACTTTTTTAGGAGTTTATCAAGATCAAATATAATTGCTGTTGTAAGACTGTATATAGATTCCTTAAATTCATCCCAAAAAGAAATATCTGTTCCCCCTCCCAGCAAACACCACGTGCCACTATGGAAAGGGACACCAAAGGCATTGGATGAAGTCCTAACGCATCTCATATGGAGCAGGTTATCTACAGCCTAGTGTTTGCAGGAGCACCCACACCCCAAAAATGTGCCATGACACCTTTTTTCCCTGATAAATAAGTAGCAAAGACCTATCACAGCTACTAAAGCCAAAATTAAGATATTCCTTAATCCTGTCCCCCTGTCAAGAGCCTCATCTCCCTTCCAAGCTGGAACGCTCCCGGGGCTCACCCGTGCTGCTCTCTGTCTGGTCCCCCTCCTATCAAGTCAATCTTCTTACTAATGGTTTTTCACACGTGTTCCTCAACAGCGACATTTGTGTTTCTAGCATTGCTAAGGCAGTCACAGCAGCAACCACAAATACCCCAAAGTACAGCACTGTAACCATAGCAGGGCTGTGCCGTGGGGGGAACACATCATGCCCATGACCCATTGGGCTCCTCTCCACTGCAGGCTCTGCAGCCAGAGACCCTTTCCGCAAGCCCCTCCACCTCTTTCCCCTCCTCTTTATTCCAAGGTGGAGGCACATACAGAGGTATATACCCTGGAGGATGGTGAAGCAGTTGTGTTTCAGCCCTGCACACTCCTACCAAGCCAGCAAAACACAAGGCAGGAGCCTGACTCAAAGTTCCACGAAGCACTCAATTTTCCCAATGCGTTCCCATTACAGCAGCACCGGCGCTAAATAATTTTATGGTGGCTAGCTGTGAAAATTAAGGTCGCAACGACCCTCTGCTCGATCTGTGATGTGATGATGTCCTAGTTCGACAGCTGACCAAGCACCACAGGAACGTGGTTTTCAAAGCTTTTCATCGCTGCTTTTGTGTGTTGAGGCTTTACAACTTGGTTTTGTAGCTTTTTAGTGCAATGCTGATGGGGAAGACATTTTTGAACCGGATCTCTTCCCAAGGGGTGTGAACAGGCAGAAACTGTCTCACACCTGGACTAGTTTTCCAGGGTGAAAAGGCACAGGAGTGCCAGACACTTGCCCTCAGCTTGGAAACCCCAAAAGTGCTCCCTGAAACCCCAAAGTTGTCTTTACTTTTTCTTTCCTGCAAACCTAAATGGTGGAACTTTTCTCTCAAGCTTTTGGCTGTGTTTGAAACAAGAAAAGGGAATAAAGTTCCTCGAAACAAAAGACAAGAAACCTCAACAGAAACCGGAGTCCAGGTACATGAACTCCAAATCACATATCTTTAGGGAACAACATTATATTGTGATCACAGTTTCAATAAATAAAAAAAGTAAATGGCGCATGGAATGCCTGCCTACAAAGGGATCTCTCCATTCAAAACAGTTCATCATCTTTTTGGCTTTCTGTCACTCTCCTGGTCCTGTACCCCATCCTTGGCTAAACTAACTGGACACCGTCAGCTGCATCCAAGACTTGCAGCACTTCTGACCCAGCTTCTCCTGTTTCTCATCGCTGTATGAAATCCCAGAGAGGAACAAGATCGCTGTACTGCATAGTGAAGGTGGCTCATTCTCATTTAATGGTGCAGCTTTTAAATATAAAAGTATCAATGGATACAAGAAAAAGTCCCAGAGAAAGAATTTCTGCTTGCTTTGTTGTTCTCCTGAAAGACACAGCGCTGTGATATCATGGCATTGACTGCCAAGATGACTACTAGATTGACTAGTAAATATGTATTTTAGTGGAGCTCAGCAGAACAATATCTCCTGTAACGTAAGTCATTCCATTAGTAAGACAGAGGTACTCGAGAACGTTATATCATCTTTATCCCTTCTGGAAGGGCTTCACTACCATTACTATAAAAAAAAGCGCTTCAGAGATTGTAAATACATTTAAGTAACTCTGACAAAACAATAGGATCTGACTAAAATGCAGGGTGTTTATCTCATCTGTCAGTCTGGTACGGGCTACAAGCCACAGCAGCCTCAAAAGCACCCCTCCCTGATAATTTTTTTCCCTCTGCTATGATACTTTTTCTACTTACAGTGTACGTAGCACCATATTAGCCATATTTGTATTCCTTTTTAAACAGAGAGGTTGATTACAGCAGATGACTCTGCCTATCTCCCATTAAGACACACGATTTATGGAAATTAAATTCAGCAGGTCTGAAGTATCTCTAAATCCAAATAGCTCAATGTCTCCCTCTCTCCCCCAAATCAAAAGGCTGATTGCAACATTGTGAGATGATTTAAAATTTAAGAAAGTTTTTTGAAGTTATCTTTTTATCTGACTGTTTCTGAGCTTCCCTATACCTTCATATTTTATCATATTTTTTTCAATAAACATGAAAACCAGCTAATGTATCTTTTTTCTTTGTCTTTTTTTTTTTTGGTAAATGAGACAGCCCTCGACACCAGCTAGAGGAAAAGAAAAATTCCCTGGAAATAGTGAATTGACTTGAATCTAATATCCAAAAAATGACTGAGCTTCTGCTGGGCTACACTGTGGTCAGCACTCACTGGCCATCCTAAAATCACGACTCAGCTGAAGGCGGTCAGAGGAGGATGGTTGCTGTTGGCTACTGATTCTCTGCAGGGTACACACCGAATCAAACAGCTCTGTGAAGCTGGATTTGTTCTCTGTCTCTTCCCAAGAAAGCAATCTATACCAATCGTAATTTCTGGTGTTTTCAAATTTAAAAATTTGTTGATATCTCCTGTAATTGCAGCTTTCACCTGGACAGCTGGACTGAAAAGCAGAAGCGAGATACAGTATATAAAAGATTGTTTCCCCTTACAGCTCACTTACATGCCTGGCCCAGCCCACAGTGAAGATAAAATGAAGTACAAGCCCACTGAAAGAGCAAATGCTTTATAATCTCACTGCTACTACATGCAATAGTTGATATTATTAAAAGCACTCTTTATTAATGGCAGTAGGTGGATAGGTGTGCATGCAGGTGAGAGGTATACACACCAACGCATACTCAGTTTTACCTCACCTTCATCTGAGGACTTCAGAGAGTTTAGCTATGATGTCTCATTCATAGAATATCAATACAAATTTAAATCAATTCAATCTTAGTTAAATATAAAGCTCACTCACCACAGTGAGAGACAAGCAGTTTCTCCTTGCTCTGATCACTCCACCTGCATGTCACCTTTAGGACAGAGTGTCACTGATACTTCAAATGAAAGCACGAAAGATTGGTATAAAAGCCATAGGACAGTTGAGGTGGCTCAAGAAAATAAGAGTTAATCAAGTTGGATTGATCTGGAATTCTCTGGTCACAACCTAGGAAAATACTCAAACTTTGGCTTTATTTCAAGAACCTGCTTTGATAGCACCCCATTCAACACACTTCATGCCATACTGAGGTCACATTGAAGTAACGAGAGCATTTGTGTTTAAGTCTTTAACCGCACACTTTGCTGAGTCAACGTTTATGCTATTAATATCACAGCATTGACAAAAATCTGAAGGCTTCCTTAATGGTGGCCTGTTGCCTGAAAAACCACATTTTTCTCCCTTATGTGGGACAATGTCAGAGAACTCCTTACATCTGGTTGAATAAGATCTTCTAGTCCTTCACAGCAAACATAGCCTGAGCCACGGTGGTACTACCTACAAATACAGTTAATGAGTGGGCCTTGACATCTGTTCATGTCACCAATGTCTGTGGAATTTCTAGTGGTCGGGACACTCATTTTTTCATCTCCTGAGCACTAAATACTGAAAATATTTGGCCAGTGTTTTAATACTTAAGTGACAGAAAACATACTCTCTCCATTTCCTCAAAGCAATAACTGCAGCCACACCTTCACCCTTTCTGTGTCCAATACATGCCTATAGATTAACGTCAATCTCATAAAAGACTGAAAATATATTGTTTTAAATCCCTCGAACATTATTAACAGCCAGTTAGTTAATTTATCTGTATAGGAATGTCTAAGGATTCATCAGAAATAATATATCCTAAATTTCTGATTAGTGGAAAGGAGGAATACTGTACCAATCATCCAGTTAATTCACTGAAGTGTTTTATTATACGTACAGATATTTAGTATTGAGATGTCATATTCCCATAATGAACACAATAAAGAATGAATGACTGGTAAAGCTTTCAGCTCACGATACCTATAAAAATCTAAGTGTTAGCAAGGTGTTATATACAGATTAATTTATATATTCCTATTAACATACTGCACGTTCTCCTTAGTATGGCTACAACTTCTCAACCATGGAAGATAACTTCTTAGTGACGACATAACATCCTAGTTTCGACATGCATCAATCCACACAGTTGGGGGTGGGTGGCTCTGAAAGGGGAACGATGTGTGTGGCTGATGTGTGGCCATGAACAAGAGAGACTATTGGGAAAGATGTAGATTTTACAAAATAAAGAAAACAGACCTCTAGAAGACCGTCAACTTTTTCACTAGCATGGTATCTGGGGTTAAAGTGTTCTTGATGTCTGTAGACACCCATGCATCGCTGTGTGGCAACAGCTGGGTACCAGAGGGCAAAGGCAAAACCTGGGTTTAGAGCTAAAAAAAAAAAACCAACAAGCAAGCCATTGTTTTGTTTGTTTTTTTTTTACTTCTGGTCCTCAGATTAATTCAACCCAACATCTAAACAAATAACGGACAAAGAAGATTTTTTTAATAATAGATGTTAAAATGTGAGTCCAAACAAAGGCAACATACCTACAGAATGGCTTCTCTAACTATAATGTGGATCATTAACCATTATACGTGTCTGTTCTGAGACCAGAATTACAAAAGGCCAAATTTTCTTAAAAGCATGCTAAAATATTAATAGATATCTGAAACAGTTTTATTGCAGGGGCTGCCAGTCCTATGAACGATTACATCACACAGGGAAGAAGGGCAGGGAAAACCGCCCAGGCACTGGTGACCTACTCTGCTGAGCAGCATCGTGGAAACTGAATGGGAGACAATGAGGTTGGACATTAGAGCTGGCCATGAGTCTGTGGGCAGTTAAGGGGAAGCTTTACTGGGAGCACTGGCAATAAGCTTCACGACATCCAACGTGCTGATTCTGTACATCTAAGGATGGCATATTCACAGTCCTACACATTTACAGACTACAAACACCAGCACAGTGGAGTCATAGTGGAGGCAAAGAGTAGCTTTTTGCCTAATTTTGGGTTAGTTTTTTGTCATAATTCACATGAAACAACTTTATCATTTATAAAGACAAGCCAGACTGAAGCTAGCTCAGAAGTCACTCTCTTTCTTGACATTACCCTTCCTCCATCGCTCACACTCACCAGGTCACCAGGGCCTCACCAGAGCAAAGTAGAGAGGGAGGATGACCTCCCTCTACCTGCTGGTCATACTCTTCCTGATGCACCCCAGGATGCCATTGGCCTTAATGAGCCAGTCTCTTGGACTACACACATCCTGATGAGAGGTTCAAAAACATTCCAACTAGTTTTGAAACAGTTCTGCAAAGTGGGTTAGAAAAGCTGCTGGTATGACTGCGGAATCATATTCTACCTGAAAAATATTCAGGAAAAAATTTTGGAGTTCATGCTGGAATCTTGAGGTACCTTCCACTGTCGGCCAGGTCTGCAGACTAGGTCAGAAAACCAAATTTTAGTACTGTTCAAAGGGAAATACTTATGACACCTTTTCTAATTTTCTGCATTGCAGAGACATGGCAAGGCAAATGGCTCTGCTATTTCACCTCAGTTTTGCAGAAGATTGTCTCTGCCCAAACAACAGTGCCAGGGGAACAGCAGTAATCTTCCCCTGGCACCACTCACCAAAAACCTCTCAGCCAAAATCCCTCATCCAAATGAGCTAATTTTAGACAGGAGTATTTTAAAACAGAGAAAACTATTCCTACATGGTTTATGTACCTTTTGCTTCTGTTATCTGAGAACATTCCAAGTCTGAATACATATAAGAACAACTAATCTATATGTGCTTTCCACCACTCATCTGTTTTGAACTTGGAGATAATATTAAAACAAATTCAGCAGAAAACTGCAGAGCTCAGAGATACCAAGTAGTTCTGATTTTGAAAGCATATGGCAAGGTAGTATGAAGACTCTCAAACTGCCCCTGCCTAATGAAAGGCCTGGAATTATGAATATTCGGCTGAAAGAAAAGCTTCATCAGGAACTCTTGCTGTATTAGACACTACCTGTAAGACACACAGCATTCATTCCCCTCCTTCCTGAGCCGAGTTTTTGGTGTGTTTTTTTTTTAGCTGCTGTGATTTCAAATTATGTGGCTGTACAGACTGGAAAAGGGAGGTGCACCGTGGCTGAGTAAGCTGTCCAGGGTAAACCTGAGATGTTCCAGTGGTGGGTGCCATCCCAGCACTGAGCACTCTCCCCCAGAGGCACTGACACACTGACCCTTTTTTCACTTTCATGGGTACAGGGAAAGACCCAAGAGCACAAGAGAGAAGGGCCCAAGTTGTGTTATTTGTCAGTATTTCTGTCGTGTTCCCCTCCTTAGGAACCTTGAATTTTTAAATTTTTTGTGTAAAACAGCCTCAGCAATAACTCTATAGCTGCTCTTTTACTATGTTCATAGAACAATAAAAAATAAATCAGTTTCAGTATTCCCTGGCAACACCATAACCAATTCCAGCACCATATGTAATAAATAGAGTAGTCCACTTTGGATTGTGACTCCATTTCCAAGCTTCATAAATTACTTCCCTATGACTGCCCTATGACTTCATATCAGACAGGCTGGGGCACTGACATTGTGGATGGCAAACTCCCCCATGGTCTCCTCAGGTATAGGACACACACCAAAAAACAGAGAAGCTTGTAAAATTGTTATGTTCCATAGCCAGTTACCAGCTAATGTCCACAATTCACCTGCTAGGCTAGTCAAAATTTTAAGCAGCATACACTTGGATGTGCCCTGGATGGGAAGCAGGGATAATGAGGTCCCAGCCCTGCTGCTGGAGAGGACACAGTATGGTGGGGACAGAGCACTTGCATGCAGACTCAGGCTACTCCTGCAGCACTTGGTGCGCCCATCTGAGAGACTCCAAAACACTTATGAACCAAGAACATTCTGCTGCAGCATCGCCAATAATATCTGTGCTTTCTTCAAGGGTGGGGTGAAGATTAATTTTTCTAATGGTTGAAACTGTTTCAAAGGTGAAAAATGCCTGGAAAGCATCAATCCGTTCACTGCTCTCTTCATCGACCTAATAGCAGCTGGCAAGTGGCAGCAGAAGAGATTCGTGAACCTTCATGCTATGCACAGGTTATGTATGAACCACGTGATTTCTGATTTTATCCCTTCTTATTGGGTTCATGTTTCCTGTAAAGGGTTTTGACTAATTGTGGTTTTGACAAGAGTGGCATCACGTGCTGCTTTGTGAGCGAATGAGCTCAGGTCAGTAAGTCAGACGGTCAGTCTGGAAAACAGATCCATACTCCTAATCCTTAAGGCTGATACAAAGCAGAGATAAGTGCGTTTGTGATGTGGAGGTTACTCTGGGTAAATATCATTTGAGAGAAATGAACTCTTGAGAGAGCAGAACTAGAAACAAGATGTCCCAGTAAGAAGGATTTCTAAGAAGTGGATCATCTGATTTTTTTTTTTCTCCTCTTTATTACTTTCAAACTTAAACACAGCTATTTAGCCTCTCAGGTCTTGCTCAAGTGTATGGCCTTCAAGTTGCAAGAAAGTTTTGGGGTTTTTTTATTTTATTTTTATTTTTTGCTCCTCTGACCACTCCACAGAAAGCTGGAGCTGAGTAAGTTTCTAGCAGGAACCACAGAAAGATTTATTCTCTGCCTCTCTTTGCCCAGCCTGTAAAAAGCCTCCACCCAAAGCAGAAGAGTCTCCTGCCTTAGAGAAAATATCTTTCCAGTCCAGCTTGTTATTCAAGCACAGAGTGGATAAACTGTATTTGAACTTGGAAACACTTGAACCTGAACTAAGCTTAGAAAGTTGCAGAGAGCTTGCAAGTCACTAGTCTAACTCATATTTGGCTCAGTTATACATTTTCCAGTTAAGGCATCAAGTACCATATGACACCATATAATCTATCTTTCAGGCATCTTCTGCAGCATCGCTCACTAGCTCCTCTGCTTCCTCCTCTCATTTTAGACCTTATTAAGTACAGAGAGATTTTTTTTCCCAATAACACTACATGCAAACTCGAGACTCTTGTCTTGCAGGCAGTTACAATAGCCCTGTGATCATTCTGCAGCTATTAAAGTTTAGATCTTATGGTCTGATTAGCAGCAGAGGTATTTCGTCTCAGTTTTTATTTCTCTCATTTTCCCCTCTCATAATACAACATATATTCTGTTCAGCCACTCAGCATTGTTATTAATATTGGTCAGCTGTAGGGAAAAATTGATTATTTTTTTTATTTCAGCTGGGCCTTTTCGCTCCCAAGTGCCTTGCCACCTCCACCCACCTTAGCATCCCAGTCCAGTGTGTTGTGAAAGCCCTCTACAGCAATGCCTTTGAACTGCAGTGCTACCTTGCTGCCAGCCGGCAGCAGCACCCTGTTTGTGGGCACCCTGGCACCCACCACCACCCAAAGCAAGAGCCATCCCTCACCCCGACCCCCCCACCCCCCCCAAAAAAATAAAAATCAATGTGGTTGTTTCTCATGGAAAAATAAATAAATTCAACAACAAACCATTATGTAGGGGATGCTAAGGAATTATGTGACAAGTTTAAGAGTCCACATTTTGGTAATTTTGCTGTTTGTCACTCCCACAGTGCTGCTGCCTTAACACACCTCCTCGTAGCAAATCAAAAAAGACTTAGAGAAGGGTCCACCAAATACCGAATCAGCAAATCACAGATTTCTTCAGGGAACTTATCGCTGCAACTAAATGAACTCCCCAACTAACCTGAAGGGTGGGATAGATCAAAGTTTGAGCATGGCTTTGGAGATAGCCACAGGGACTTCCCCTGGACGGGATACCTTGGATGCTGCCCAGGGCAGGGAGGTACAAGAAGCACAAACCACAGGGAAAATTATGTGAAAGTAGCTGACAAAAAAAAGAAAATTAATTAAGCAGATCTCATCCACAGCATACGGACTAGGTGTTACGGGTCTATTTCTGCATGACTCGGGGGTTCAGAGTCATGAAAGCCTGGTTGGGCTTGCTCCTCCCCAGCACTTCACAGAAACCTTGCAGAGCATCAGTCTCTGGCCTTGGGAACTTAAGTGATTGTTTTAGAAACACAGATTGAGTTTGGACACTTACAAATCCCGAGCCCTGGTGTCACTGGGGGTCAGGGTGGTGCTCAGTCCCCACTGGCTCTGCTACCAGCCACACAGATTGCAGTTCCCTGCATCAGAGCAGAGCCACAGTGGTATTTGCCACCGTACAGTTTCTCTATAGGATAAATGATGTAAAATCCAAACTTTCCCTCTATTCAGATAGCTGGAGTTCAAGAACTTCAGACACTCATGTGTTTATTTCTAGAGTAACTCAACTTTAATTGCTAAATGATTCTTCACCCTGCAGATTTATTTCTCATATAGAACACCTTCTACAAAGTTTTAACTCTTTTTTCCTTTTGTTTTTTTTTAAGGCAACTACTAACTGCAGCTGTATAATTTATTAATAAGTGCTTTTCTTACCAGGGAGAGTTAATCCAGGTTATCAAGGCTCTCCAAGGGAAGAGTTCAACTGAACCAGAAGCACTTCCAAGCACAAGCACCATTTATATAAAGTATCACACAATATTATTTTATACTTCCAGTTTTGAAAGGCTGTGTACTTTTTCCCATTAGACTAACAAATTACAGCAATTGTGGTCAGTAGTGTGGAGGTTTCTCTGCAGAGCATTTGCCCCCTGGGAGGAAGGAAATCAGAGGGGTGTTAAAGCAATATTGTGCCTTCCACTTGGTGTGCTGAGTTGCCTGATAATGGTTAGCTAAGAGAAGCCATAAAACTGCCATTACTGCCACCAGTGGGTGTTACTGTATCTCAGTAACCCTCTCGCAAAGGGACAGAAGGAAAAAAAAATCAGAATAGGAAAAAGGAACTAAGTAAGCAGATCGAGGAAGTTTAAAACACCGTTCTCTAGCTGAACTTGTTATTCCTACAGACTTTTTTAAAAGCACATTGCCTTGATTTTAAATTCAGGTGCTATTGAATCCATTCAGGAGGAAACACCTCCCCAAGCTCTTCCCCACTGAGATCCCAAAGCAGATTTGAACCCTTTTGAAGAGACTGAAGGGCCTCTTGTACTTTGATTTTTGGCTGGGTTACAGCATAAGAGCCAAAACAACATCAAGGAGCTGCTCTTTTTAGCTTTCTCAGTAATCACTAAAAGAGAAAATAACTGGAAGCTGATGAGAAAGCCTGTTCTGGTGAGACAGAGGATTCTCTTTTTCAGATTCGAAGTATAGCTTGGATAGCTTAAATACTAGCTGAAGAACAACCACCCAAACACTTGGGTGCTTGTCCTAAGCTTGGGGTCCCTTATCTGTGTTTTGCAATACAGGGGCTTATTTTCCCCAGACCCACCCCAGATTTTCAACCCTGGTCCTATTTTTCTCTTCCTTAAGGGAAACATCTCTTGCATCTTCTTTACAATTCACTCCCCAAAGAGCTGTGGTTTTTTTCCTTTCTACTGCAACACAACATTTTTATACCTCTCCCAAAACCAGAGAAGTTTATGAACTTGGTGACCCAGGGGTTTTGTACTATGTTTGGGACAGAGGCCACATCATACATAGATTGCAGTATTGGTTATACCAGGTACTTAAAATGTCTCAATGACAACATCTGGGCAACATCTGCCTGAACACTAGATGGGTCCAATTCCAAATTGCTGTGAATTCCAGGTGTATGCAGATGTGTGGTTTCACTTCTACTGGACCTCATCGCAAAAGCAATGTTACAGAACAGGTATGAATCAATATTATTGAATCGCCTCAAGTATTAGAAAATGCAAGCATTTGAAATGGCATAGAAGGAAACACTACATTTTCATTACATGCCTCACTACATGTTTTCTTGTTGGGCTATATATTAAGCTCTGTAATTTTTCTATTTTTTTATTGTTTGTTTGTTGCTGTTTTTTAAAGTACACTGAATATGTAACAAAAATGCCTGCAGCAGGGAACCATTGCAGTCTTGCATGTAAATGAGAGAATGTTTTGAACTTGTAAGTTCTCCTGCTATAATCCGTATTTATCAGAACTTCCAAGCTTTTAGAAAAAGAAATATGCGTTATATAAATGCTGTGAACACTTGCCCTTTAAGACGTATCAAAGCATCAATTAACCATAGGAAATTTCTTTTGAACAAAAAAAATATAGTAAAGTATACTTCACAGAATACAGCAAAACATACTGGAGTATGCCCCATAAGTTATGCAGAACACAGGCAAACAGGTTGATT
Source organism: Nycticryphes semicollaris (assembly GCA_013400055.1). Taxonomy (NCBI): domain Eukaryota; kingdom Metazoa; phylum Chordata; class Aves; order Charadriiformes; family Rostratulidae; genus Nycticryphes; species Nycticryphes semicollaris. The sequence goes on from VXBJ01001054.1 coordinate 699,163, forward strand.
GTACTGCACAAACACACAGATAACATAGCTTGTGCAGTGACTATTTCATGTCTGAGAATGTTGATGGTACAGCCTTGCTCATGATAATGCCTTATAATTAAATGCATAATGAAGAGGTCATTTTTAGATAATGTGGATAACCCTAGGAGTCTAATGGAATAGTAAAAGTCAGAAGCTACAAACTTCATTACTCTGGGTGCTGCATTTATGCAGTGCAAGCTCACCTGGACTCCACTGCTCATCAGCTGAGCGTCCAAGACAGCCAGAGGAAATAAAAAATAAATTATTTCTTCTGTTATATTTCCCTGAGCCTCAGGTCTATGCCTGCAAGCAACAACCCTGGTCTAACACAGGGTACCTGGGGTGCAGCCGGGAGGCTAAACACAGCTTTCCTGAATCCCAGCCCAGCAGCTATTCTCTCGTGGCTCTTCACATGGGCACAGGTTCTGCTGCTTTTGAATCCCACAGAAACCCTCGTGCAGACATCAATAATGAATTTGCCTATCACCTAGAGTTGGACATCAGTTGTACAAGCAGAAAACTAGGCTCTTATTCTGTGCCACCCAGCAAGTGCACTGGCTGGGCAGGAGGGATTCCCTCAGCCTGCTTACAGCAGTGATACTTTGCAATTCCAGCTCCTGCTTCATGAACTTTATATTATATCCACATTTATTATTTAGACCCATTTTGGTGCCTCAAATTCTGGAACTACAAATTGTCATACGAATATCTGGCAAAAAAAGGCAGTGTGAGATGACGTTCCTTACCTTATACCTTTTTTAACATGATCTGCTTGGTCTTTTCTTTCTTTCCCACCCCCACCCCCTTTTTAATCTGAACATAATGAAAAGCAATATTTTAAATAATGTGTCCAAACAGCGTGGTAAAATTGTTAAAGTCAAAACATTTTAATGGACTGGGAATTTGAATGTCTGTACTTGAAAGCCTGGTTTATTTTGACAATATTGCTTTTTCTCCATAGTTACCTCTGACCTCCAGTATTACTCTCAGTGGATTATTTTTTCACTGAGGGAGATGCTTAAGCATGGACCAGAGTAGATAAGTGATATGGTCAAATCGCTACTGGCAAACCTTGGAATTACTGACCACTTTAATAGCTCCTGCTGACCTCCAAATGAAACTTCACCTTTGGTTATTAACATGTCTCTCTACTTTTATGATTTTTTGGAACATAATTTGTCACAGTTTTTATCTGCACAGAGCAAGCGTTAGGCTTTTAAAAATGTGAGTTATCTTTTTACTACTGCTAACAATTACACATCACAGGACAGACCAGTCCGAAAACCAATTATGAGAAGACCTGCATGGGAAGTGCATTCCGTCTTGAAGCTTGAATTATAGATTTCTGAACTCTGTGCTAGAGCCTGCCTTCAGGAACTGGAAGCGAGAAAACAAACTTTGAAAGGGCTTGTAAGATCAGCGAGATAAGATAAAGGCGTAGAAATTAATTGCCCTTGTTTTGTATTAAAATCTGATAAAGGGCTGGCAACGCTGCTCAAGATCAGAGCAAACAGCAGGGCCAGGTTTTCTGTCACAAATTAGCATTTGCAATCTCACAGGCGTCTGGCTCCATGTGCTGGACTGCACGGTGCAGCATCCTTAGTGCGCAAACCCCGGCTGCCCGGGTACCATCCAAAACTCGGGAGCTTTCAGGGAGCTTTTCCCAGGGAGGCCGGAGGGCTTGGCGCTGGCCCTGATGATTCAGAGAGATGACATTTTGCAACCAGATTGTACAAGTATAAGCAGCTAACCTGAGCTGGGGAAACCATGCCAAAAGGCTTTCAGATGATCAGCGCAATATGCCAGTCAGTTAGAGGTCGATTGACCAATTAACAATTAGATTTGGAGAGCAGGCATGTCATTTCAGATCATTATTTGCTGAAAGATCAACTGTGTGGAAAGTTTTAATTTAAAAGAGCTAAATTTTTTTTAATTATTTTTCTTTTTAAATAGATACTGGCATTTCTAACCCCAGCTTCATACCATGAGGCACTGGCAGTAGGTTGCAGCCCTGGGGACCGATTGCAGCTGGCAGCGTGACAGCAGCACTTCGGCAAAGCCTGCAGGAAACTGGCCAGGGCTTCCAGTTTCGTTTGAACCCCGCTCACACTGAGCTAAAGGCACAAGAGCCAAGTAAGCGCAGAGGAAGACTTTGCAATAGGATTGGGGAGGAAGGTTTCAGTTCATCAGAAATTAGTGATGAGAGGCACCTCAGAGCAGGGTTTCTTTTCTAGTGATGCGAGGTTCAAAGCGGATGGTGGGAATTTCCAGCCTGGTCCATATCTAATTATAACGAATTAAAAAAGAATTAAAGTATCTCAGTTTGAGTCCTGGACACCTACACTCACTCAGCCTCCTGTAGTGGTCTTGTTGGCTTGAGCCTATAAACTGTGCTTCTCTGGGCAGGAAAAGCCATCTCACCTGTCCTGCTGGAGGAGGAGAGGAGAAAGGGACTGGAATCAGCTCATGCCTACTTAGCAGCTTCCCAACAAACCCGAGCTGCAGGGCAGCCTTGAGCCTTTCCCAAAGTCTTGGCCTGCCCTCTGTCATCTTGTCTCCTTAGACAGTAGGAAACAAGTGCTCTGTTCATTGAAAAGAAAATTTGCAGTAAAAAATAGGTTATGAGTAAAACTGTAGAAGTATCAATATTATGGCAACCTTGCTCTGAGTTATTTTATTTGGGGGACAAGGGGCACTTTTGGACAAAAATAAATGCTCTTACAGGAGCACCTTAGCATTCTAGGCCACCAAAATAAAGGGGAACTTTGGTTTTGAAAGCGCTTTGGTCACACGTGCAGCAGGGAAGGACCGCTTCTGTACTTGAAAATGTTATTCTATGATATGTTTGTACTGCAAATGCATCCCAAGTGATACCATGGTGAAATATCAAACCAATGGATGTGGTGACACATGCAGTAACTCTCATAGTTAGAGCTGAGAGCAGAAGAACTCGCATTTTTTTCCAAAACTGTACTAATCCTAGGCTCACAGGAAGGGAGAAACAGAGCGGAAGAGGCAAAAGAAATAAATGCTCATGAAAGCGGTTCATGTCTGAAACTGAAATTTGTGAGTAACATCCTCTGAAAGTCTCTGATGATGCTATAAGCCTTCTTGGTAGTGAGAGAATAGAAGCAGCTGAACTCAGAAAGCCATAGGTGTTTTTGTTATCTGCTCTTCCTCCAAATCAGACTCCCCCAGCAAGGACGGCCCCTCCAAAGCATCAGGAATGTCTCACTCTCCTATGTAAAGTGAATGGCTTTGAAGATGGGAGCTGCCAAAGCATCTCCCAGTGAAGTTTTGCATGTGGCCTGGCATCTTGCTCAATGCTCTCTACAGCAGACCCAGGTTGCTGTCAACCAGACGAGCAACAAGAGTCCTACCTACAATATGTCTCCAAGTATAAAACACATCTTCATTCTATTTTACAGCACAGAGTTAATAGTAAAATCCCCATGAAAAGCAACAGGTTGCATTGTAAACATTGTAATTTGCTTTAGAATATTTTAATTGTCCTGTTTAGTTGGAATTCCCTGAGTTCAAGCCTGAACCTTGCTTCTGCCAGGTGATTAGAAACAGCTCTTCTGTGAAACAATTATACAACATGTGTATTGAGAATAATTTCTAGGAATTGCATTAAATCGTAATAAATCACAACAGGCTGTGACAGGCTAAGCCTGTAAGTGCCTGAACGCTATTCATCCTGGACATTTATAGACAGCCTTGCACAGGAGGTCTTGATAAGCTATACCGAGGCAATAAACTCCACCACACTTTTCTGGGGTGTAAAATATCAGCGTTAAATAAGGTATTTGAGAGTGGTGTACGTTCTGCAGCACTCCTTTCACAAACCACATGCTGGCATGCCAGCTGGGGCAAGCGTGACCAGCAGCAGGTCGGGAGCCCAGGAAACACCGCTCTGGCGGAGTAGGTGGTAGTCTTCCTTTGAGTCAACACTGAAACCTGTGTGCTAACACCACACTGCTTAATGTGTCATCTCGTGGATATAAAACTGACATCCTGACTGCCTCCAATTCTGAAAGGTTTTGGGTTTGAGGCTTTTTTCTTGTTTTGTTCTCTCCACGTATACGGCTGCTTAACACCGGTGTTTTGGCCAGGTTCTGATTTGCAGAGAAGCTCTTTCCCCTGGTGATCCTTCCTGCCACCTTGGATGCACAAGATGAAGCTGGTCCTTGTCCAGCACGGTTTTGCTGCTCTGCCCTGCTGCAGTGTTTTTCCATAGACAAGTCTGCACTCAGGTGTGAAAGACCATGCCTCCTGATCTCCTTCCAGCAGCTCACACGCCCTCTTGTTACAGATTTTATTATTACCTTGAGGGTAGAAATTGTCCCTTAATCCAAATATATGGCATTCATATGAACAGTTTCTGATATGTTAGGAAGCACCTTTATTAACCAGGGTAGCCTAAAGATTTCAGTGACTTCCAAAGCCCTCCAAGAACTTCTTTCAGAACAAGGTTTTGGCAAAAGGCCCAGGCAGTCATTGCCACCCAGCCTTAACACAGACTCCCACAAACATTCTAGCAGTTTCAGTTCCCAATGTCCTTTGCATCACTGGGCTATGAGTTGCTGCTGTCAGACATCTAAGGCAGACCCTTGGTTTACTTTCCAGAAGGGCAGTGAGAGCAAGGCAGGAAAGAAAGAGAGGAATAGAGGGAGGAAGAAAAAATGATTGAAAGAAAATACATACATCTTAAATTTAATTTCTCTTAGTAGGGGAGCAAAGTTAGAAGAGTTGGGATTACTTAACCAATATTTTTCTGTCTAACCACTGATGCCTAAGTCATATTGAACTGGAAGTCTTTGAGAAGCTGTGGTGTCCACAATCACTTTTAAAAGCACATGACACTTTTCTTCTATGAGGAACCCTGGGCCTTGACAGAAAGGGAAAAAAAAAAAAAAAAAAGACTTTTGGAACCAAACTGACTGGTAGGTAATGCAATATGTAGTGATAAATGCCTGAGCTCACATCCCCTTCAGTCTGCACCCAAAACGGACTCCTGTCCTGGAACAGGACACTGCCCCTTGACGGGCAGCAGCAAGAGCCCAAGGCCAGGATCCAGTCTTGTTTGCAGCTATGTAAATCAACAGGAGCTTCATCCACTTCAATGGAAGCCCTCTGGATTTACGCCAGAGCAACTGAAATTAGAAGCTTGCCCTAAGTGGGCGGGAGCTCATTATAAGACTAAATAAGGAGTGAGTCATTTTCAGAATTTTAAACTGAAAGGATTTGGCTGACCTCCTTTTTTTCCACACTGATGACTTATTAGATTACAGCAGGTAAGAACCATGCTTTCTTACTGGTATTTCATGGCAATGTGTCTGTCACTGACAGAGGTGGAAACACTGGTTTAAAAAGAAAAAATCCAAGGCAGTGTGTTTAAATAGCACACTGTTTTTAACAGAGTAAGTTTTGATATCTGAGGAGACAAACACTGGCTCAACTTACTTGTAAGTGTTCCCATTTCATCCATCATACATCAAGGGCCAAGTGACCCGAGAGGAGCTGACCATGAAGAGATGGGAAATCTCTTAGTGGACTGTGAGAAGTTGGTTGCTGCTTGGAGGACAGATTGCCAGTCTTCATCAAAGTTTGGTATTTAATTCTTGTTAATACCTTTTTTAGCAAAAGACTTCTTAAAAAAGAAAAACAAAAAACTATAAACACAGAAGAGCCACCTACCCTGCCCAGCTCCAAAACCCCTGACTCCTGCTCTGGTCTCCCAGGTCATAAATCCTTTCATCTTGCAACCCTTTCAAGGAGACTTTCAGGCTCCTACTGCCTAGGTATTTTAAAGAGACAACTCTTGCTGATGAGATTAGGTTTAAGAGCAAGACAGCCCCCTAAGTCACTTCTGGCCTTGCATCACTCAGCAAAGCAGACAAAAATTTCCAGGCAAAAAAGGTCCCCAGGGTAACGATTCTGAGGCCATTTAATTTGAAATACCAGATCTACTAAACCTTGTAATGTTTGGCTGAATACTCATTCGCCCAGAGTGAGATTGTAGTCAAAACAGTAGCAAATGGAAGCTGCAATTACAGCTGTGCCACAAATGAAAACACTGAAGGCACATGAAGGAAGAGGCAAAGGCCAGAAAAACTTTTCTTCATCAGATTGGAAGGATCAGAGAACCAGGTATATAAAATTTTGTGGATCTTCTGGACCTTCCGATACATTCTTACACTAAGTCTTGAAATCAATCATGATATAGAAAGCTATTGAATGGGATTCCTCTGTGTCAAGGGTCCATTTCCCACAGTAATGATTGACATAACCTGATATTGTCTCTGAGACAATTGTAACCAACAGCAATCTGGGGAGGCAGTAAAGACTACAGGATTGTTCACGTTTGCTCTTACGACCACAACGCTAAACACCAATTACATCTGGCACAAGCTACCTTTTCACAGGCACCCTAAACAGAGATCAAAGATTGATCCAAAGACCTGAAAGCCTAGTTCCAATCATTTAGCTAAAAGTTTAGGAGGCAAATTGATGATGATGTAGAAGGACCTTCTGATACTCAACAAAGACAAGCAGACTATATCCCATGAGACCCAATATATATAGATTAGAAGTAAATGCAGTTTGTTATTATGATATAACAGGACTAGACACCTGTCTGAAATGTCATTTCTGCTAAACCAGAAGATTGAAGGCCACCTCCAGAGGTTACAGAGTGGCACTCCTCATGGCTGTGCTTTAATTGGTCCTGCGAGGACAGCCCAAGGGTCCTCACGGAGAGGACACAACTGCCCTTACACACAGCTCAGTGTTCTTGGAGGGACAGGGGCATCACTAGCCACATAGGCAGGGGAGCATTATGGGCAGCCCCTGTGCAGGCTGACCCAACTGCCTGCAAAGACATTGTAGGTGCCACGAGCAGACTTCAAGACAAGGCACAAGCCAAGAAAATTGTCTTAGCGATCAAGCAATTTCCCCAACACCACATTCAGCTTCCTCATGGAAACTTTGGGATTTGCCTTTAGAGGACATTTCAGTCAGTTCCTAAAACACCCAAAGGTGGGTGGTTGAGGAATCTCCTCCTGGTTTCTATATATAACTGATGGTGCAAGCATTGCCCAACACCCGCCGCTGGGAAAGAGGGGGCGGTGTAGGTGGGGAGAGTCTTTTCTTGGAGGTTTGGATTCCTTGCAGCTGGCACTTTCCAGTGAGCCTGAAACTTTGTGGGGTTCACAGCACATGTTGACGGGGAGCAACTGCATCTCAAGTGCTCAGCGCTTCATAGGTATGCTCACCTCTGCTGGGGCCATATGGCTGCTCCAGAATGATGCTTGCATTTCTCCAAGTTATTAATATAGAATGGTTACAGTTGGAAAGGACCTTAAAGATCACTTAGTTCCAATCCCCTCTCCTGGGCAGGGACACTTTCCACTAGATTGGGTCACATCCAATCTGGTATTGAACACCTCCAGGGATAGGGCATCCACAGCTTCCCTAGGCAGCCTCTTCTGGTGTCTCACCACCATTAGAGTTAAGAATTTCTTCCTAATGTCTAATCTAAATCTACCCTCTTCTAGTTATTGCCAGATTTCTTCATGGCATTAGCCAGCATCACAGAGGGATCTCATCCCTCTGCTCCTTCCCCAATCTCCTTGCTACTAATTGCACTACCCTGCTTCCTCCTTCTGCCTCCTCTGCCAAAAGGGGGCTGGGGATTCCCTTTTTTGTTACAGCTTATAACTCCAGTTTTCTACTTCTTGCTGTAAATGAAAAATTGCCTCCATTGGCACTTATGCAGAAGCCAACATGCTTCATGTCTCTTCTACCTGTAATATTTGTAGTGCCTCATTCCTTTTGATCTTGGGTACAGATCCCAAAAAAAACACAATACAAGGCAGCCCTGCTTCTCCTGCTTCCATGCTCCTGCCATGGCAGAGGCGTTATGCTGGGAGCCCGGGGCACTGAGAACAAGCCACCTGCATCCCAGGGAACATGTTGGTCCTTCCTGCAGTGGTTCAGCCCAAGCAAGGTGCTGGCTGGGCACATCAGCTTGGCTGCCAACCTCGGCTCAGCCCCGGCTGAGGAACTTGCAGAACTTGCCTGGCTGCTGGAGGAGTGGCTGGAGACAAACTTTTTACCTCGTGGCATTGCTGCTTTTGATTGGGTTTGGTTTTGTGAGTGAGCTTTGCTGCTGACTAATAGCCTTGGGCAACTGGCAGGGGAAATGAGACCTCACTGAATGGCAAGGTACCACGAACTGAAATGACAAGATTATACTAGTAGTTCATTAAAGCAGATGAGAAAGATTAGAGTGCTTGTTACTATGATAAAGCAAAATTGCATCTGTACGAAACAAGCCTAAACAGAGCTTTTTAAAAAAAATTAACATCACAAAATGCTACCTTTTTAACTTAAAAAAAAAAAAAAGGTCTCTGCTGGTAGACATAGCACTTTGCCAAAGGAGAAGATTTTGGTATGACAGATACTTGGAAAATAAGACAAATTATAGAAGACAGCATTTCTCCACCACTTTGTGCTTCCTCTCCTATAAAAATCCCTCTAGGTGAGAGAGGATCTGCCTTCCTCTTTTTTTCTTGAGAGCCTATGTCTTATTTCAATACAAGTAGTGGGGTCCACTGGAAGTGGACTTAAACACAAGGGAATACTTTCAGTCACGTTTTCAACCATGGTCACTTCAGCCTGACCCCCCAAGTGCTTCCCCAAGTCCTTGTGCTCTCACTCCCACTTCCTAATTTATGCCAAAAGAGGGAGAATGAAAAGCCACCTCATAGTACTCTGAAATATCCCATTGCCTTAGCATACAGAAAAGGCAGATGTCAAGCATGGCAAACACAACTATTTCCCAGTAGACAGATACATCCAGTGAACATTCCTCAGGGCTGAAAATCCCAGCCCAAGGTTTTGACCTTTCCTTGTTATGGTACAACCTGGATTCAAATTTTTCTGGAGTTCAGGAGGGCTTAAAAAGTTGTCTCAAACCTGTGTCTGATTTTCATGGTACAAACCAGCCTGTTTACACGAGGCAAACTGTAAGGCACAACCAGTGCTTCAGGGAAGTTTGAACTGAGACTGGATTTCAGATCTGAACTTTGTCATTCAGGCCTATCTCTTCCCTTTCTTCTTTTCCATTGTGTTAGCGATACGCACTGACTTTGTAGATCAATGCAGAAGGCTGTAAATGATGCATGAAATGAAAAATCCCTGTCCAGCCAGCACACAGAGAGAATACAGACAGTGCTATACTGTCATTGCTGTGGTATTTGCTGCAATATTCACAGCTAGAAAAGCCCACTAAGTCCCAGAACAATGCTGGACTATTTTAAAGTCTCAAGCTCTTTTTGGACGGAGGGGGAAGAGGAAGGGAGAAATTAACTCCCCCTTACACCCACCTTCTTTCTTCCTTTGTTCCAGAGAGTTTGCACAAGAGCAAACCCTGCTCTCCCATACGAATCTTTCATTATTCCCCACCCCCCCAAAAAATTCCTTCCCTGTTCTCGGATGGGGGTGGCAGGAGAGGAGGAAAGAGGAAAATAAAGAGATCATATCAAATAAACAAATGCTTTCATCAAGCCAGCTCGGAATGAATCATCAACTAAGCCGCACTGAGACTGGGACATGCCTTTCTCCAGCAAAATACTCCCTGGCCCAGGCAGTGGCCATGGACCACCAGCTGAGAAGCCCCACCAGCCCCTCGTCCTCAGGCACAAAGGAGGACAGTGCTGCTCAGAGGTGCTTGAGTTTTTCTCCAAGCGTGCTCAGCCCATTCCTCGCACCTCTAATGCCCTGCGCCAGCACTAGGGATGATGAGTGCTTGGCAGCACTATTCTTCATATGGAACATTAAGCTGAGGTCTTGCACACTCCTGAACATTAAACATCCCATGATAGTCATGAAGAAGAGCTACGGGTTTTATTAACCTCAGTGTCCTGGACACATTGCACTAGGAAAGTCATCATTAACCTACCTTAAGAATACAGGCAGGGGCCCTCTTTGCAAACTATGCTCAAAGAGCTACAACCCTATGAAATGCCTTTAATAATTTAAAGCAACTACCAAATATTGCTATAAAGGATATAACCTCACCTCAAGGAAGAAAAATCTGTAAAGACTTTGACACAGTAAAGTGCTCACAGATTTCGGGTCCAAACCTTGATTTTTATTTTTTTTTTTACCTTTTTTTTTTGCTAGTCAGTCCTTAACCATCACACCCACAAACAGCGACCCTTCCCATCTCTGCCCCTACCCTCCCCAGCCAAAATCAGGTTGATCTGGACTTTCAGCTATTTTTAAGATATCCCTTGCATCTCAAACTGCAGTATAAGCCATTAACACTTCAGCACATGGTGAGAACTCTTCTGAGAAGGCTTAGAACCAAATCAAATGGTCAAACGATCAAAAAAGTCAGACAAGGATTTTTCTTTCTTCTTTTTAAGTAAAAAGAGTAAGGAGAAATTAGGTTCATTTGTTTGTGCCATATTAATTTTAGAACAATCTGATTTAACTCAGCAACAAATCATATGCATACAGATTTCATTCGAAAAATGTTATAAAGTCACTCTTACATCAGTTATATATTGTTAGTATGTGCTTCTAATGCCAAATTCAAGTTTGCTGTCAGTACACAGGGAAAATAAGTTTACTGGAGGAAGTAGAAGGGGAAAAAGAGAGGCTTTTGCACTACCAGGAGTCTAATACCTCTGATCAGGATTGCTTTATTTGTGAACCAGTTTCTGGTAAAAATAAAAATAAGTAAATTAAAGAATAGCCAGTTAGATGAGTGCTATTTGCAAAGGTCTTGCCTGGGATACTGTCAGGAGGCACTCCACACCTCAGCATGGGGATTTGCATGTCTGGCACACTCTGCTCCTGAGGACCATTGATGGTTTCCCCACAGCCCCAGGTGCAGGGTGGCCATCCTAGAGCACCCACACCAAACTGCATGCAGAAGCAAAGCTCTGCCCCCACAGCCACCCTCCACCAAGCTCTGCGGGTGTACACCCTCCAATTTTCCTAATCATTTGCTCCTCGTTGCAAAAAAGTATATTAAAAAGTTATTTTTGGCCTGAAGCCAGCAACTGTGACTGAACAGATAAAAGGAGCAGAACTGATGAGTAAGGAGGCTCCATTTGCAGAGACTTTTTTTTCCTCTCCTCCCAGAAGCACATCACATTTTCAAGGGTCATATTATTGTTTTTCCTTTCTCCTGTAGTAGACACGCTCAGTGTCTACTCAGGTCTAACACTCAGTAGTCACACACAGGCACCAGCCAGACAAGGAAGCTTCGAACTGCAGCAGCCCAGTGGGACCAGTGCTGCAGCTACAGATCCCATTGACCTCAGCAGGAGTCAGACAATGGGAAAGCAAACCTGGTTTCAGCTGATATCCTTAAAATTTGCCCTACTAGGGGCACATCAAGACAGAATTTGCCTTTTCCTCTTTTGCACAGTGCAAAGGGGGCATTTTTGTATCCGCCAAGATGAGGAGATAACTTTTTTCCCCCCACTCTCCTGCATTAATTTCCTTTTGCCCAGAGTGCAAGGGGGGCATGTCTGTTTTCTCACGGCAGCAAAGCATCCTCTGAGCTCAGGGATGCAAGAGCTGGCAGCTGAGCTCCAGCCACTTGGACGCCCCTCACTTTCACAGCCAGATGCAGCAGCAAAGGGATCACTAACAACCTGAGAGTGAAGACCACTGCCCCTCTGGGTTTTTTCTTTGGAAGAAAAGAAAACAACTTTCTGCAAACCCCATTTTCTATCCCTGTCTCATCAGATCCAAGCCACAGGCTTCAGGCAGCACGTGGTGCCTGTCATGGGGCTAAAGAGGAGGGTCCCTTTACAGACATCAGGGAAATGTGGTGTGGCTTCCCCATACAGACAGGGACAACATCCCCTTCTGTGATAAAGCAGCAATGTTTCAGCCTGGAAGTGTTAGCACTTTGAAATGGTAAATCACAGGGAGCTTCTGTTAAAGCCTTACCCTACAGAGAATTATTGTAAAGTGCCGGCTGCTATTTACTTTTTTTTTCTTATGGACAGAGTCACAAAGGAAGAGAATAACAATAAAACCAGAAATACATCATAGGGGGAAAAAATAAATCTCAGCTTTGACCACTACATGCAAATGCAGAGCAAAGCCTGGTGACTTCACATGGGTTTCACTTGCTGTCACTGAAACGCTTTGGTTCCATTCATGAACCGAGAGATCCAACAGCCTGGCATGATTATAAGACAATAACACTCCTTCCTGTGTCTCCTTTAATTTGCCTTGATAGATATGCAAACCAGGGGAGGAAAAAGCTAACCAGGCCTCTCTTATTGACAGAAGACAATTTCCAGACCATAACCCAATCGCCTTTCGTTTAAGCTTCCTGGGAGAAAAACCCTTCCGACGGGTGCAGAGGTAGGAGGAGAGATGCTAGAAGGGGAGATGCGTGAAACATGGGAAGACCTGAAGATCTCCTTACGGTCTGTCACACTGTTGTCCTGTTGCAATTGATGCAAAGGAGAAGTTAACAAATGACAGTGCTTTTTAATTAGCACACGGGGAATTCTTGCCATGCAATAGAGATGTCAATGTAACACTAAGGAGGTATTAAATAAAAGAAAAAAAAGGGACAAGCAACACCACCAGCAGCCGATCTTCCCAAGCTACAATTTCAACTCCAGGCACTGTAAACTGCAGGAGAACTTTTTCAACTGGTTTTTTTTGTGGGATTTTTCTGATTTTTTTTTTTTTTTTTTGGTTTGGGTTTTTTTTTTTTTCCAGGGGCTGGTGCTCACATCTGGTAAAGCTGTCCCTGGGCTACCACCATATGTAAGGACACAAGGTTTTATGACTTATTGTCTGTAAGATTTATGGAGATGATCTATGATCAGCAATTTTTCATATTCTTACATCCCAAGCAAACACACAGAGGGCCATTCCCTGCATAATAGGAAGGTGCAAAACGACACGGTTGCAGCACAACAAATACCAGGCTCGGGGGCGACAGTGTCAGCAGGGATGGGCCAAGGCACACTGGGAGCTTCTTGGTTTCCATTCCCTTTCCAAGGCAAACAATGAGCAAGAAGAGAAGCCAAGAATTAATGGATTAAGATGAGCTACTCCAGCTCTTTTATGACATGTTAATGAGAACTATATTATCTGCATTTACTAAGCTAAATTCCAAAGCACCAGCAGTATTTCTTCAGGAAACACAGACACTTTGGTGCTAGTGGAAAAAACCCAACAAACCCAGGTGGTTTCTCCACACTCCCAGTGTAATCACTGCAGGTGTGTGTGTGGGGGGGGATGAGCAGGGCTTCCCAGCCCATGGCTCTGGCACAGACCCCAAGAGACAGCCCTGCCCCAGCCTTTGTGCATTTTCAAGGAAGGAAACGGCTTATCTCAACATTTCGCTGATACACTGCTCTGGCTTTCAGTGTCACAAGCCTTCACCTTTCACTTACATGGGACTGGCAGAGTAAGGAGATTTAGTAAAAACAATAAACAAGAGGAAGTGAAAAAAATCTGTCAAGAGTTTTGGTTTGGCTGCAGCCATCAGTGTTGTCTTTGACAGGTAGTTTGGTTGCTAATGAAGGACGAGGCCTCATCAGTGTTAGCAGGGCATCACAGGGAGAAAATAACCGTTCTCCATTGATTGCTGTGATTGCTACTGTGCTCAGCACCTCTCCCACCCCACTGATATTTTCCTACACACACACACACACATTTCCTCTGCTATCGATAATATTCTACCTTATAGGGAAAAACCATTTCCTTTCTACCACCCTCCGATCTGGTCTCTCAACCCCAACCTTTGAAGTCAGCTCCTACCATCCACCTTCTTGGGACGGAAGGATTATAGCTAGCAAACAGAAGTCATAAGAAAAGTAATAAATAATTATCAAACTCCTGCAAAGCAAAATAAAAATAAAGAAAGGCCCTAAGTCCATAATCTCCACAGAAGAAAGCACTGCCCTGGTGAAGTGCTGAAAGCATCGATGTTCCACCTGTCATTAACACAATGTTGAAATCAATGGCTCAGCTGAGCGGTAACTTTGTAGTGTCATTCCCAGGCATAAGGGTTAGCTTCTTCTGCAAGTGCCACTGAAGCCAGTATTGATTTACACCCAAAGACAGCTTGTCCCCTGACTTGCATACCTGAACAACTATTTATTTTATAAAATCATGTTAAATGCGCTTCCCTTGTGTACAAACAAATCAACTCATTTAACAGATATAATCAATTCTTTGCAATTCAAACAGGTTTGCTCCTTTGTCTCCCAAAAACATAGGTGACAACATTAAAAATGAATTTAGAAATTTAAAATGTAGAGAGACCTGTAGAGATACTAAAAGAATGGTAGTAGCCCAGTAACGTACCTGCAGGTTTGGAAGACAGTCTAGGACTGTGTGATCATTTTGACAGAGCCACTTGAAAGAAATCAATAAAATTGATCATTCAGCTGCAGTTTATAGATGTGGAACAGAGTTCTGGGATGGCTAACAGTGTTATTTTACATAAAAATGTGGGGGGAAAAAAAAAGAAAGGCACAAGGGTACACAGAGTCCACTTTGCAAGTTGGGGTGGAAGAGAGCCTCTGCTGAACATCAGGATCTTCCAGCCAGCCACAGGAGCATGGCAATACAGTAAGCTTCCCAAAGAAAAAAAGTAGGCAGTGACACAGAGACTTCTGCCAGAGAAGCTCTCAGACAGCACCAAGCCCCATTAGTAAAAAATCCTGTGTGGACGTGTTAGATTTGCCAGCCAGGAGTGGAAGAGTAGACTCAATGTTTGGGTCCTTAAATAAGGGTAGGAATTGGTACCCTAATTCTCAGAGAAGGCTTTTTCAAGAAAGAGTTCTCAACCCAGTATTTGTTGAAAGCACACTGTTTAGCTGATATAAATTGGTACATTCTATTCAAGACAAGTTAAGCAACCTTGTACCCACCATTTTTAATATTATATTTTATGTTTAATGGCTTAAAGCAGAGATTGTGCTACCCTTCCTACACAACACCCCCACTTCTGGGCCTTCCAAGACGATGCAGTTTTCTGGGCAGCTTTTCGAGTTTTCCTTAGTCAGACTTAAACTCAGAAAACAGTATTTTAAAAACAATTTTACAGCAGTTGTGATTTCTAGTCACACACGGTATTTGGATGAAAAACAGAAACTCAGGGAAGTACAAGCTGGGGAGCCTTCTACACAGGACAGCCACAAATAGTCCCTCCATCATGTTTGCTTACTCTGTATTGGCACAATACAACGCAGCAATTCCTCTCAATATACATCTGTTTTCTCCTCTACCAGTCACAGTTTCATGCAGCACCCAGACT
This sequence comes from Nycticryphes semicollaris, assembly GCA_013400055.1. NCBI lineage: Eukaryota > Metazoa > Chordata > Aves > Charadriiformes > Rostratulidae > Nycticryphes > Nycticryphes semicollaris. The sequence goes on from VXBJ01001054.1 coordinate 714,506, forward strand.
CCCCACTCTTTATCAGCGCTGAGGACTGCACAAATAGTACAGTCCATCTTTTTGCTGTCTACAACGGTAACATTTAATGCAGCAATGCCCCATTCTAATACCATGAAAGATTGTATCTGAACAGAAAATGTGCATTTGAAGTGCAGCTCACTTCATTCACTCTCGGTAACTACCTACTACAATTATCAGGAAATGAAAAATACGCACTTCACAGCCTTCTCTTTTCACATGTTAAAACACATATAAAGATCAGCACAAACACTACAGGATCACTCATGCACGAGGCAATGCTTTGCACTGTTTCCATGATAGATTACTAAACAGACAAAAAGTCTGGCGCTCTACAAACATATAGAAGAATTTCTAATAATCACACATTGTGCATACATGTCCGCACACCCTTTCAGAGCGAACATAAAATCTATAACCATAATAGACTATCTTTACTTTATGGCAGAGCTCTGGAAAGTTTGAAGCAGATACTGTCACTGAGTTGCCATTTAAAAGGCATTAAATGCAGAAAAAAATAAGAAAAATCATTACCTCTGCTGTGGATTCTTTTGGAATGAAAAAAAATTGTAACTGTGGGAGTCAATGCATTTACAATTGTTCATGGGGTACTATACGGTATATATACAATGACCCCAACAGTGGGAGTACAGATGTGAAAAGGGGAGTGTAATATAGAATTATAAAAGGGAAGCATAAATAACACACAGTGCAATAACCAGGGAGTCATTATATTGAGGAGTCTATATATAATCCTATTTCCCCCCCACACCCCATGATGCTTTTAACATTACTTTGACTTCAGCCTTCCTAGGTAGATATTTAAACAGGAAAGGCTTCAGTTTTATTAAGTAGAAGTATTGAAATTGGCAAAATACCTGATTTAGTTCACGTTATGTGGTTTATAACATTGTTAAGCTTCATTAGGATGCTGCAGCACTCAAATAAATGAAGACATATTTATTATTTCATAGGCTGCCGCCCATTAAAACTAATACTTCCTCTGCTAAGAGGTGCAGACAGCAGAACCCATGACACTCAGCATTTCTACCATCAGTATAGCTGGACACCAGACTCACATACATCAGCTTACAGTCACCAGATCTCCATTTTACACAGGAAAAAAGAAAGGGGGAAACACACCCAAGCAGCAAGCTGGGTCAGACTCGCATTTATACCGGTGTAAATTAAAGTAACACTGAGGTGAAGGGACTCAGTTCAGCACAAAGCTGGTACAGGACCCAAGTACCCTTCGTGCCACCAGAGCGATGCTCACATGGGCTCTGCCTCGTTATCACAAGCGTAGCACCATTTTGCAAAGCCAGTCATGGTACAGAGCAGTTTAGTTGCCTCCATCCTCCCACAGCAAAAAAAAAAAAAACAGCCTAAGATTAGGCTTACTCAATAGTACCTTGGCAGAAAGCATACATTAACCTGACCACCACGGCTGCTCTGGAGACCTCCTTCCTTTCCACACAACACCTACTTTGGTAACATCTACCTTGCCTTTCTAGCCATGCTATATGCATTTCTTGATGTGGCATACAAGACCAGAAGTCAACAAAACTTTCTCAGCAAGGACTTGTTGGGAAGTCACCTTCCTCTGATTTGTATTTAGGACCTTTGTCTAAGAAAGGCAAGTGAGCAAGTGTCAAGTGTGTTAGACCATTGCCTTTGGGACAACCCCAACCTCTTACCTTAGAGGCCTGATTCACGATGACTTCCCTCCTTCCTGAGCAAACTGTGTTGGGAAGATACTGAGCCTGGATCTCCAGAGGAGTCCCACAACGTTTTTCTTCCATCACTCCTGATGGGTGCTGAGCACACTCTGGACCTCCCCATCTGCCACACAGAGGGACTTGAGATTTGCAGTGCTCTTCATACAACAACAAAGATCAGAAGTATTTCTGTCCTGGTTGTCAGCAGGGAACCACAAAGGTCTCCCAAGACTTCAGGCTGATAAGACAGATGTAGAGCATGTTATATGCCAAGGCTCAGCTCTGTCACCCAAACACAAGAAAATCCCCAGCTGCTAAAATCAGGCTTTTATAAGGACAGCACCAATAGGCACGAACCTGCCTCCTTACAGGGAGCTGATGAGAAAGAGGCAACACCTGCACCCAACCACCCCACCCACTCACCTGCCTTATTCTAACACTCGCTTAATTGATGCCAAGTGTGATCAATTTGTGTTGGACTTGAGCTGACTTCAGCTGGACTAGCAGCAATTCCTGCTCTGATCTGCAGTGACTTCAGTTTTCTCTATTCACTGCTCTTTTCCGGCCTGCTACAGGAAAAATGTGGCCTTGCCTCAATTGACTTAATTTAAAACCATTGACATATTATATAACTCAATAAAAATCCTGCTAAAAAAAGGTACATTGTACTCATTCTCCTTACACATAGTGGGGAGGAAAATGGGTATAGGCTTCTTCTATGGTTTTTAGTTAATTCACCGTCAATGCCCAGCTGCTTTAGAGTAAATACAGGAACAGGGTGTCATATGGGTATCCTGAAGAAAAAGGAGAGAGGTTTCCTATTTCTTTGTTAGCCAGCAAAGATGGTATGCATGTTATCCAAAGATAATACAGGGGAAGAAATCAATTCTCCGTGTTGTTACACATCCTTGCGTGCAAATGTAAACTTGGGGAAAAAGCAAAAAAACCCACAACATTTCTATTATGCTGAGGTCATATGAAATCATTAGTGCAGGCTGATATGATCATCAGGAAAATAAAAAAAAAAATCAACCCCAAATAAGCCTTCTCTATGTGAGGAAAAGGGCATCAACTAGAAGTTTTGGTGGGTAAAGGAGTAAGGAGTTTGCTCTGTTCAGCCCTGGGAGAGCCGGGATGTTTGGGGATGAAGTGCACGTTGTCTGTGCTTGATTTTAGTTACAATTTGGGGTTTTGAGCATAAAACCCACCAATGCTCCTCTCTGCCACACTCGCTCTGAGCCCAGCCTGAAACGGGCGAGCGATGCGCCGGGGATCCTGGATAACACTAAGGCGAGGATCCCAGCTCCAGCATCAGGCGGCTCCGTTGCAAAGGAAATTTGGCTTATTATCTAAGGAGTCAACACAAATATCATTATCGCTGCTCCGATATTGGCTGGCAAAGGCAGGGCTGCGATCCGATGGCCGGCCTGAACACGAGTGTGCCGGGTGATAGCCGGTGCGACACTCACTCCCGGCTCGCTCGGCTCTGCCGCCCCACGGGGGTCCTGCCTTTCCAGGCCTTTCGCAGGAGGCATCCTCTCTGAAGAGAGACTCCCTTCCCGATGCAACCAGATTAAGCAATTTGCTTTTAATTAGTACCGCAGTCATTTCCAAGCTGAGTGGTGGGAAGAAGCGCAAGCAGACTGTCTCTTTAAAGTTTAAGTGGATTCAGTGCACACAGTGAATTTAGAGCCTGCTGTTGGAAAAGTTCAGCTTTCTGTCACCGGTACTGTGCTCTCTGCTAATTTTTACAAGAGTTCAAGTTGTATGCACCAGTTAACAGAGACATTGCAGGGGGTAAAATGAGAATAGAAAGCGTGACCCCTTGCTGCCTCTGTTTATAGTGCCTAAATTATATCCAGACAATGCTCTGGGTCCCGTCCCTTGGTCTGCTGGGGCTCTGTGTGCAAAGCCCTTGTGCTGTTCCCCTCTGCTGCTGCCCAAGAAAAGGGGGCCCTTGGCATTTGTGAGCAACCACCCCAGGAATTTCTGGGGAAGAACCGTGGGGAGAGGAGGGAAAGAAAGGTTTGTGGGGAACTGGTGGAGGAGGAGCACAAATGCCATGGGAGAAGGTGAAGGGTGGGAGCCCCAAAGGGAATTAGGGATCCCAAAAAGTGGACATCTCTCTTTCACCATCCTATGTGTTCAAGAGCATGGTCGGCTCCCTTGGCCCCACATTGCACGTTCCTGAAATGCATCAGGAGGAGAGAGGGAGGAGCTGCAGCTTCATCTGCAAACCAGCTAACACATATAAATAATTGAATACCAAGAAACCCACCAACCTTCCTAGCCAGGAGATGTACTTTTGGCCACTGTTTTTCACTCCAAAGGACCACAGTGATGAGCAGTTATCTATCAATCTCTAAAGAGATGGCATCAATACCCACTCCTTTGTCTGCGGCTCATCTCTCCTGCAAGCTCCCAGCAATGTTAGCATTGCTTCTTTCTGAGCATGCCCTAGCAAGAACCCTTCAAACAGAGTGGAAGAAACCACTCCAAAAATAACAGTCCATTCAAGCTTCTGCTCCCTCTGTCCCTCTGCCAGCCTCTGTCCTTCCCCTGGGCAGCAAAGCGTGTGTGTACACGGGAGCCACGAGGCTCTTCGTGGGACTCGCATCATCCTGCTGAACATGGGCTTGTGTGGCCCAAGTGAACATGCAAAGAAAAAGGGATTTTTGTGCACATTTCTCAATGATGTGGCGGGGGGCAGGGGGGAACCCCATGACCAAGACTGGTGCTGTCTGGATGATTAGTATCTGGCATTCCTCTACCTTCAGCCACAGCTGGTTTAGATTTGAGCTACTGGTTCATTTAGATTTATGCTTCTGGTTCAATAAACAAACACAGTACACAGTCCATCATGTTAACTGCATAATCAAGCTGCTTACCTTCTTCCAGACAAGTAGCTTTTATTCATCTGTTCCTCTTTCATTCCCCTCTTTCCCTCTTTTCTAACCCCCATCAAACCCGAGAGCAGCATCTGCTTTCTTTCCAAAACTGGACCCTACCAAAGATCAGAGTTATGTCTGGAGTCTCTCCCACAGCCCTTCCAACTGCTCTTTGCTCCAGAATATTTCCAGAAGTTGCCTGAGAAATTACTGTGAATACTTTATCTTCTTGAATGCAGGCAGGTTATAATAGTTCTACCCTGGTGCTCCTGATGAAAAACCCAGCTCTGAGCAAAGGCCCAGATTTCTTCCTGCGCTGCTCAGCCTTCATGAAGGGCCGGCCAAGCTGGGGTTCGGAGGGGGAGCTTTTAAGGATCACTGGGGCACAACGAGAGGCCAGTTTCTTCCCACTTCCTCTTGTTGGAAGGAACGAGCATGAGGCTGGGAAACAGTTAACCTGCACACAAACCTGGATTTCAAGACGCGCCCCTTGTCTTCCAGCGCCATCCACGAAGTCGCTGCTTTTATCCAGAAAGAAAAACACCCTGGGATTTTAGCGAAATCCTTTTAAGTTGTTCTAATGGTAGCAGCTCTGAATCTGGTGAACTGCTTTGTTATCAATGCCGTGCAAATTGTTCATCTATTTCTCTCCTACAGTGCTTGCCTCCACTCACTCGCCTCTCTAATAAATTCGTTTGACCGCAAAGGGTGCTTTATGACTCTTGTTTAAAACGGCTTCCTAATGATGCTTGACAACATCTCCTGCCTTTGAAAGAGCCTCACTATGCAAGGCTCTAATCCCACAAAAGCAGGGATTCTTGTTAACCTGCGCCTCCGTCCTTTCTGTTGAGTCACCACCTTTAATGAAGCACTGAAGGGGAACCAAACGCAGCTGGGAAATTATGGCTTTACATGATCGTCTCTTGCTGCAGGAGAGTTATTGCCCAAGCCTTAATCCCGTGACTCAGCCTTCTCCTTGGACCCCCTTTAATTGTCAGAACCTGAGGAAATCTGGGCCGAGGTAAATAACACTTCAGCAGCAACAGAATAGATTCACTTTAGGCAATGAATTTTTAATGAGCTGAGACTGCAGAGGGAACGCAGGGCCGAGATCTGTGCTGCTTATCTGATGGGGAAGGTCAGGGTCTGAACGGAGGGAGGGCATGGATGAGAGAACAGATCTGACAGGGCTCTTCAGCTGAGATTTCAGCTTGTCACAGCCTGGCATACCTTAACATATTAGGACCTTCTCTTCAAAGGAGCAACTTACACATGCCCATGCTAACAGCGACGGCACAATATTTTCCCCTGGTAAAGGCAACCCAAGGGTTGTATTCTTGCTTTCTTAAAAAAAACAAAAAGCATACAGAGAAAAAAAAAAAAAGAAACCAAACCGAGAAAGATCCATGCAGATGGGTCATGGTCTTCATGGAAAACCAGGTAACTCTACAGACAACCTGCAAACAGAAACATGGGTAAGAGTATGAGTAGGCCATTAACATACTATCACTTATTAATTAGGCCAGCAGGTCCAGCTGAAATCCTCACCAACATAACCATTGGCACCAACTGGCTCCATAAATCTCAGCCATGGGGACTTCTGCTTTACTCAGAGTTTGCACTTCATACAACCACCCTCCAGCACAGGTCTCCCCACCAATGCATCTCCTGTGACACTGGCCAAGAGCAACACCTGCCTCTGCTGTTAAGACTGACTGACCCCAGGAACTTTTTCTGTCTCAGAAAACTCCAAAAAAGGACTAAAACCTGCCTAATGCCAGGCATGGGTTTACACTGCTGCAGCTCTCAAACCTGGCAGCTCCTCTCTCAGCTTGGTGGCCCACCTGGGCTCAGCTCACCCAGCACGGCCTCACCCCTGTCCCCTGCAGTTCCCACACTCCAGGCAAGCCTTGTTCGGTGGTCACAGAGACAAATGCCCTGCTTTTGCCACTGAGCTCCTCTCCACCAGGACATGGAACAAGTACTCAGGGTAAAGGCAATGCCCCATGAGTTAATATGCACCTCCAAGAAAACCTGCCGCTTTGGCACGGACAGTAACGGCAAACTTTTGAGCCAGAGACATTACTCCTGAGCCATCTTAGTTCAGCTCAGCACTTCTGATATTTCCTCAAAGCAAAGAATGCTGACAGAGATTTGGTTTCTTGCACATCTAAAATTTTTTTTGAGGGTTTCAGAAACGAAAGATCCCAGAATGTGTCTGCCCTAGGATCCAGTCTTTTTCACTTGTTGGGCTTTCTGTTTCTTATGGAAAAAGAAAGACAGCGTTTTCTGTTCTGTGCATGGAAAAAATAAACAAATAAAAATATTCAGCAGAAAGTATCTGAGCAGTCCAAGCCTGAATGAGAAATTACTGAAGTAAAACTGCTGGGTGAGGCTGATCACACTGCCGCACGCAGGAGGAAAGGAAAACTGACTGACAGTCAGTCCAAGACATCCCCTCAACTTGTCATCTCCCTGATATTTTGATCTGTCTAATGTGGGAAGGGGCCTGCTCTCACTCTGGGCTGCATGCCCTCAGGGGTGTCCACCACATCATGGACCTGCGAAATGTGAACTGGGACAGCTAAAGGACGTACCAGCAGGAGACAGGATAATTTATGGGAAGCCAGGTCAATGCAAATTTATCGTGAGTAATAGACAATGGAAGGGGGGAAAAAAGCTCCCATAGGAACAAAGGCGAAAGGGTGCTGGCTCTCTGCTCCTCGCAGACATCCAGGATGCTAATAAAACCTTGGTGGACAATGAAAAGCAAATACCAGTTCTGGGCAGCAGATTTACCGCAGTGGTGGAACAGGTCAGTGCAGAGGGAAGTGGTTTGATCAGAAAGCCAATGAAATTCAGATGATAATTACGCTCAGTAAGAGGCAAAACAATCCTTTCATTTGCTGGGAGGTTTCAGTCATGCACTTTGACCTTCATCGTGGTGTTTCATTAATAGTTTATATTAACAATTAATGGTTGCTTTCATTGGTGTTCTGTGCAACTTGCATTAGAGTTAATTTTCAAGTTGGATATAATAATACATAAGTCTCGTGGGATACTCATATCATGCGACAGCACATTTATTTCGACTGGGAGTCGGGAGATGAAAATCAGGCCAAACACCAGTCACAGGCATTTATTACTTGTGTCCAGTCACTCTGCAGAGAAGTTGGATGTTGCAGTAGCTTTCACTCTAAGGCTCTGATGGAAAGCTGCCCAGACCAACTCAAGTCCCTTGATCGTAAAGATAATTTGCCTTTGGGATGACTTTAGATGCACGGTTAGTCTGGTTTACTAAAGAATCATAAAAAAAAAAGAGTCTCTCAGCTTCACTGTGGCTGTTATGTATAGGGTGCGCATAGCTAATTTTGGCTTTGACAACACTTGCTGGAATAATGCTAAAAAAAGGCCTAAGAACCTAAAGAACTTAAGGGTCAAAGCTCAGGTTTAAGGTTGTCACATTTGGTCTGCTGTGGGGTAGGACTGTGAAGCAATATGACCCCTGGAGAGCTCAGTGGAGGGCTGTTGCCACAGTAGTGACATAGAGACCGAGTAACAGGCTCAGCCCTACCACAGCAGTGGAGTTAAAGCTTTAAATCTGGGGCTAATACTTCCAAATATCCTCTAAATGTATTTATTTTTAAGTGATGTATACATCCTGGTTTAGTTTTAAGGACAGACCTAATGTTGCTTTTCTCATTCCCTTATAAATTTAGATTGTTGAAACATTGGGATTACACCATTTTAAACTTGACACAAAAAGAGAATTGGGTCTATAACATTTGGCCTGAAAACTCAGCTATCCCTTTGGTTTCTATGTGGTTGGAGGAAATCTGCACTGTTTTGTCTAAAAATGCAATTTAAAAAAAAAAATCATAGGTTCAAAACTTAATAATTGAATATACTCCATACCATAGTTTGATCATACTACCCTTACTGTGGCAGGAAAACCTTAGGCAATTCACTGTGACAAAGTTTGTGGAGACACTATATATTTACTCCTACTTAAGGGACAATCGAAATCTTTAGATTTGGTGGTAGTTAAACTGTGAGGAAATAGGTGTTCAGCTCCCTTGAGCCTTCCCCTGCAACTAGCTCAATTAAGGGACTAATTGAAGTGCAGAGATGTCCCCCGCAGGGCTGAAAAATGCCTCTCTGGCAGGGTAGTGTCATCACTGGGAGTTTTCTTCACCAGCGACATCATTTCTGCAGAAGATCAGGACAATGCCAGCAGCGCCCTGTGCCCTGTGGAAGGCAGCTGGCTCTGGGGCAGCATCCCTGGAGCATCCCTGTCCCACAGGCAATGAGGTGCCTGGCTGGCTCTGGAGGCCAGCATCCCTGGGCATCTCTGCCCCATGGCCAGTGAGATGCCCAGGCACTTGCCCAGCCCCACTGTTGGCAATGCTGAGTTGAGCTGTGCGGATCCACCTGGCAGTGCCCGCGAGAGGTAGTTTTACAGAATAGCGATGAATCAAGTCATCAATCACTGTCACGTCTAGTAGCAGGAGCGTGTGCTCAGAGCCTGGGAAAGCCTGTGCATGCTCAGGATTAGGTTGCAAGTAAACTCAGCAGTGCTAAAATGCTTCCCTAAGTAACTACTGGCAAAGTCCCTGCTGAAACGTGTCAGAGTTTGTGCACTGGCTCCAGCAGAGCTTAAATCAGGCCCTATGACTTCAAGTCTGCTGACACTTCAGCATGCAGTTACTGCAAGCAGAAATACTCCTGGCAGCGGAGTTATCCATGTGCATAAGTATTTGCAGGATCAGGGCATAGCTGCATCATCCTTTGTTCCTTTCATCATGCTCGCGCTGCCGAATTAAGCCTTCAGCTTTGTCTTTTTCTTGTACACAAGCACTGTTGTATAGTTACATCACTGTAATGAATGATGAAAGAGAGGACCTGTATAGCAGAGGGAATATGATGGAACTAATTATAACAATAAAATGTTAATTAGTGTCTTTTCTTGAAGAATCTTCTTTCTGATTGCAACACGATTCTGTTAAAGAACTGAAAAAAAGTTAAAAAACCCACACAACTGTTTTTAGATCTTAAGACTGTATGGACTTGGGAGTGTTTTCTTTTGTGAAATAGCCTGAAAACATTGTAAGAAAGCTAAAAATGCTCTGTCAAAAATGTAAATAGCACTAAGAAGTTTTTAGACCAGCTCTAGTCACCACAAACAGGGAAAAGAGCATTAGGAGGAACAAAAGTGCGGTTTCATTCTTGTTCCCACACTCGCATCTCACCTCTGCCTCCCTTTGTGCCAACTCTTTCTTTTAAATATCTGTTGAAAAAAACAACTCTGGTGCCTGAGCACCACTGCACGTCCCACTGCTGAGCCTGTGGCCAAAGGGTTTTAGTGAGGGAGAGGACATCCCTGCTAGCAGCAGGATATGCCTTGGCATGCTTCCCTCCATCGGCATCCCTGCAGCCCTCACCCAGCACAGGGGCTGCCAGATGTGTGCATCTGGGCTGGCTGGGTACGGGGCTTCCTAGGATGAACCTCTCTGGGTCCTCCTCCTGTTTTATCTCCTCCCTTCTCCCCAGTTCCTCAGCCTGAAGATTAAGAGGCTACAGTAGAGGCTGGAACATCTTCTGCTGAATATATATATCTATATATCTTTGTAAAACTATAAATTTTTTTTATGCTGCAATTGAGCAAAGCTACTTGAGAAATTCCTCCAAATTCAGGTTTCCCTGAGCATGTGAACCCATTGAATACCCTTTTCCATGCCTCCATGCAGCTTTAGGAGCACTACTCTGCAGAGGGAGAGAAAATCCTCCTCCAATACTTGAGTCGTCGCGCATAGATCTGAAATCATGCATCTGCCCGTACCATTTGCATTTCATCACCTGGCCCTGGAACAAATAAAGCCAAATGAGTAATGATGTGATTCTGTGCTCTCGCTGTTTCTGCTTTGCCGGGAATTATCCTGGCTCAGTAGACACAGTCCTGGGTAGAAGAGCTGAATTTGTTTTCTTCTCTGCCACTTACCTACTGGGTGGCCCTGGGCAAGTAATTTAACTCTCTTGGCTTCCCTTCCTATGCGTAATCCACCACCACTCACTTTCTTTGTAAGAGTTTTGAGATATGTTAATGGCAAAAGGTACCTTAGTGCTATTCTGAGAGCAGAATGGGCCAGCTACCGTCCTGCAGTATTTAAAGTCTCTCTAAAAATTTATGACACCTTTTTATAAGGATCCGTGGCGATCTGGATGGTGGCTCTCTGCTTTGGGGTGGCTTTGGTTCTCCAAGGAAAAAAAACCATAAAGTCACCGAGCTACTCAGAAGCAAACTGGAGCAATGGGTGCATGTGAGAACACTGCCATTTGCTCATGAGCAAACAGCAGCACGAAAGAAAGAAAAGTCAATATAAGAGGCCTGGGTGCTTATTCACTGAGCCCTCGTTTACATACAGCAACTCGCACTCAGGAAATGAGTGTAGCACTTGGAAACAGTGATCTCTGTCAAGCAGGAATAGGCGAGCACTGTTTCCGATGAAGGCTGATGAGTGAGGAAGTCATAAAAGCTATCGGGGAGAGGAAAGAGGCAGGTGACATGGGTAAGAAGGCAAATATTAAGGGGATGAAAGGGATTATAAAGCAAAGCTGAAAAGATGTAAAAAGCTGATTAGGAAACCAAATATGACAGAGAGAAGAATTGCCCATGGGGTGAATAAAAACAATAAAACATTTCTTTTAAACAGGTAAAGGAGAGAAGATTAACAGGGATGCCAATGGACCACTGAGAGGTGGTCGAGAGAGCTTAATAACACAGAGAGGGAGACTGAAATAAGGGAAATTAAATTATTTCCCCTGGCTGGGGCTCATGAGGGAACCTGGAGGTAAGATGACAGACACAGAAGCAAAGTTTCCAGTGACAGGGAAGAGCTGAGAGCATGAATAATCACCAAAGCAAACTCATACCATGGAGAAGGAGGCAGGGCTGAGTGCGGAGGGCGTACTTTTACCCCACGCTGCTTAATGGAACAGCAGGAGAGATTAAGTGCCCAACAACTGAGGTTTTCAGTTGTTTCTTGTAGAGGAAAAGAAAAGAGGTGAGGAGAAACCGATATAAAGCAAACATCTTTGAGCATCTATGTAAAGAGATAGGCCAAACCCAAGATATATTTGCAGTAGATCATCAGCCAATACTGAATGGTTGTAAAAACCAATGCACACTCATACACTCACTCCCACCAGCTGAGAATCTGGCCCCAAACCTGCAGAACATATATACATATATATATATATATAACTTTTTTTTAATCAGAGGCAAAATTTTAGAGATGTTAGCAGGAATGAGATCACCCAACATCTGGAGAAATATGAACTGATAAAAATGTCTCTGCCCAGCTCAATAAAGGGTAAATCTTGTCTGACAAATCTGGCAGAATTTGTTTTAGGAGCTAACGTGAAAAACAGGCAGGAGTGAAGCAGTGGAGCTAATCCACATAGATTTCAGAAAAGTCATTTAAACGCAGCCTGGGATGGTAGACTAATACGTAAGGTTAGCAAGTATGGCATAAAAACCATTGTCCTTGAAAGACTAAGGAAATGGTTAGGTGATTAAGGGCAGGTTGTAATGGTAAAACTTTATGGGTCAGAGAGGAGGACGGTGATGTGGTGAAGACAGCTATATTTGAGGTTATTATGATGACAGTTCAAGGCAGCAGATGGAGACTCATACTTTTTACTCTGTAGAAAAACTATTCTGAAGGAAGTGCTGCCCTAGGTGGTTCTAATCCAAAACTCACACCGAAACCAAGACCAGTTCATCTTCTGGGGGGCTTTTGCTTTTGTGGAACATCAAATCTTCCCAGGTCAGCAAACCATACAACGCACAGGAATGAAATCAGACCCAATGAGCCCAATAAATGAAAACAGAGCACCCCACCCTAGGCCAGGGTAAGGTCAAGTTGGCCAGAGGGATGTATATTACAGCGATAGGGTTTGCTGGACTAAAAGATCATAGAAAAGGAAAAAGATTTAAGGCAGACCCAGGGGCTGTCAGCGCACAGCATCAATGTGGTTACTCCTGGATTACATTCATACCTTATCTTGACAGCTGTGCAGCTTGATCCAGATTCTCCAGGGCAATGTTGGGCAAGGTGCAAGATTCCCAATAGTAAGGGGAAAGCAGAGAAAAACAGGCAGAAGGATAAAGTCAAGAATATGACACTGAAAAAGGGGCAGTGGTTCAGAGAGGACTCAGACAGACTTCAGCTGTGTAACCCAGCACCTCCTTCAAGCCACTTATACTAATAAGCAGAGCAGACGCTACCACAATGTTGGAAGAAACCCTGTGGAAGCTGGAGACTCTGGTAATGTTCCTCAGCATGTCTTCTATGAACTCTAGACCCTCTGAAACTGCCCATCCTGCAGTGAAGGCTCCTGTACCTGCCCTGGTTCAACCCCTTGCCTCTGACTAGAGCAAAGCCCCAAGTCCTGCCATGCTGCTCCACCGAGTCCTTGCTGCCTGCCACCGGGAAATGCAAAGTCTCATACCTGGCAATTTTGCACATGGACATGCCTCCCTGCTTTGCCTGTAATATCCTTGGTCCTACCCCTCCCACTGCCCCCAAATAAGGGCCCCAGGGAATGGGAACACCCAAGAGTGCTAGTTCCCTTGTACAACACGGTCCAGGTTCCCCACTCTCCAAGAAATCCAGCACCATTTCTGGAGCTAAATTTAAAAAGTCATTGAGTCCTGGAGTGTAGGGCTGGGATTTTGTCTGGTGGCCACTCAGCACAGCTCCCAAAGTCTGGCATTTCTAAGGCATTTAAAGAACTTTAGGTCTACCTGAACTTCACATAACCTACCCGCATCCCCCAGACAAGCAAAATTGGGCTGGGAAGGTCACCAAAAGCCTGCCATAAAAAGGTCATCCACTTTTGACAGCTCTTTTCTCCTATGTCCCCTCCAGGAATAGGTAAATGAGGTATTACCTGGAGCTAAGGGCTGGCGAGGGGGCCAGCACAGCCCTAGTCCCCCAGCCCAATTGCACAGGAGGGACCCAGAGGGCTCCCCTTGGACCACTGCAGCCCTTCTCAGGGAGTGTCTTTCTGCCCTTAAACCCTATGGCAAGGCAAGCTGGCTCTGCCATCCCAACTTTGCAAGGGACAAGGCCAGCAGGTCTTTATCTGAAGGCTTCACCCATGCTGCTGTGCTCTTCAGGCACTCTGGGCTGCAAGAGGCAGCGGTGGCATCAGAACCCAGTGGCTGCAGACCTCGATGGGGGGGTGAGAAGGACCCTGGCGATGTCCCTGAGAGACACTTGTGGGATCACTGCTGGCAGTAACCCCGCGTAGCGCAGCAAGCTGTTTGCAGCACAGATAGGAATCGCAGATTGATTAATTGATTAATCACACCTGCTAATTACATTGAACAAATAGGCAAAATTAATATTTGATGTAGGTCTCTAAAGAGACTGTATGGATCAATTTTCCACAGATAAGGCAGAAAAGTTCCACACAAAACCTCGGCAGAAGCTTCCTGGCAACAGATGACACTGTCATATTGAAACTGATGGAGTGACGACATCCTGCAAAACGCTGCTTATTACTTATGCCCGATTATTTAAGGCCCTGACTAAAACATCATACATGAGTCGAGTTTGTTAAGGCATGCACAGCCATGCCCATATTCAAAGCTGGTTTCAGTGACACTTGGCTGCTCTTCCTATGAAAACCGAACACCCAAAACACATCAAGATAACAAAAATAACAAGTCAGATGCATTTAATACATACATCATTCTTATAAGCACTGTCCTGCAGCTCGAGCTGACTTTAAGTCAAGCTCTCCTTAATATTTTGTAAAAATATTGGTGTTTTTCAAATGTCTGTAAAAATCCCCTTGCAAAACTATTCTGATTGTGCATCCAGAGCCCAGTGCAGCCTCCTGCAGCGAGACAACCCCAGGCTGAAGCAGCACTTTCATCCTGTTTATGTCCTTAAAAGGGGAAACTGCCTTTTTTTTTTTTTTCCTTCTCTCTCTCTCTCTCTCTCTTTTTTTTTTTTTTGGTGTGTTTTCTTTTTGTTCAGCCCTTTGCAAAAAAGAGGCAAAGTTCACCTCTCATTCACGTGCGTGCTGACCAGGAGCACAGCGGTTCGACTGGAAACAGAACTCGCATTTCCTGCGATGCCGGGGGGGTCTTTTCGAGGAAGGCAAGTTTGTTCAAGTGACCTTGTCAGGGCTGTTCCAAAACCTCAGTGTCACTCACTGGGATCTCTGCACCCCAGAGCCACCTCCCACGCTGATATTTTTGGAGGTTCTGGATTCCTTGGGGGTGAAAGTTGCTACATAAATATACATTATTGTTATAGCTTTGTCATTGAGTTTCTGCAGTGATTTGATTGCTTTGAAAATGGATTTTAAAAAGGGTTTGTTATTGTGACAGAGAATTTCTGTTGTCTTCGTTTATTGTCTAACTATTATCTAGTTTAAATCACAGACTTTCTGCAAATCTAACTCCAGGTTTTTGTTTCATATACCTTTACTAATCTAGAAAATCTGGTTGCATTAAGAAACAGCATCAGAGAGGAGTTAAACCAGCATTTCCTCATAAAGCTGAAACAGGCATGAGAAATCCTATTGCAAACAGACAGTGTTTTCAGTCTTGAATCTTTATTTATTAGACGATCTACAAACATTGGGGGGTGGGGAGAGGGGGAGAGGGGATGGATACTGATGTATTTTAGGCCTATAAAGTAATCTTTGGAGAGCAAAGACCACCTTGTGTTTTTGCAGCAAATATTTCCTAATCTTAAGAGAAGGGGGGTTTTGATGCATGAAAAACTCCATTGGCTATATTCTCAGAAGGGCTGTCAGCACGGGGAAGGATCCTGGCATTGCACCAGCCAGCAGATGCGCGGAGCAAGAGCGAAATCAGATGGTGGCAACCCAGCTTCTGGTTTAGGCTGGTACCTCCCTGAACCTTTTCAAAATTGAACCTTACCTTCTGGAAGATTAAATCAACATACCTAAGGCACTTACATGGTCTGTGTGACCAAAGTGCCCTGATTTAGAGGCCGTGTTGGACTCTCCAGTGTGTCTCTAGGGCAGGCAAATGCCATTACTGCCATGCCCTGATGTAGTACCGAGACCAGGCTTGTCAGAGGACAGAGGCGCCCACCGTGGGAACAGGGTGGAATAAAGGTACCCGAGTTCAAAATTGAAATTCAGAAAACTTCTGTTCAGCTGCCAGCAAACCCTGAATCATCTAATGTCCACAGACACATTTCCCATTTCCTTTGTGTGTCCTGGGTGCCGGAGTCCAGCTCCATTACAGATCAGCAGCTCTCCGCCAGAAGCCAAGGGTGCAACAAGGAGTGGGGCCGCTGACTCACTCCCTTCTCCAAACCGGGACCAGTTCTACCTGCCTGGACCCTGTTAAGAAAACCTAACTCCACTTTTATAGAACATAGCTTGCTTTTGGTGGAGGATTACTGGATTTTACTATGTGTTCTGGCCTTCCTCTGGTGGCTCCGAGTCCCTAGATCTGCCCAGAGCTCTGCTTGATGCTACCTCTCTTAAAGCTACAGGTCAGAACCTGCAATGTTAAAATATCTCAAACTGCTTTGCTTTTTTTTTTTTTTGAGATAACAGGTGGACTCACATCTAACGAATCAATTTGCAAACCAGGGTTATCACCTGAATTACTGAGGCCCAAGGGCCAAACATCGCTTGGTCCCCTTTCAGACTAAATATGGACAAACTGGCTGGAAGACACCCTCGCTCCTGGCTCTGCCTGGTGGTCACCAAACCGCCTGCAGACAGCTCAGCCCAAAGTGGAACAAGCCTAAAGAAAGGCCAGATTTGGGGAAAGCAAATCGTGCATCGATTCCCAGGCATCACACCAAAGATCACCTTTAGGTGGATGTTGCCTGACTCTCGGCTGTGCTCAGGGCCTAGCTAAGAAAATCTGCCCCAAGCAGAGCAGAAAGGAGCAGGGCTGGCTTCTGCTCACAGCATCGGGAAAGTTTGTGTTCGAGGGTGCGAGCGCTGCATCCCAGGAATGCAAACTTCTTTTGGATAGGAAATTCCTCGAATTCATGCTCTTACGGTGTGAGGAGGAACGCGCCTTTAAAAATTCTCACAGTCGCTCTATTTTCATAGCCTGGCAAGGAGTTTCTTACGCTAATCAGAAAGGAAAGCACAGCACACCTTTAAATTAATATGAATAATAATATTCTATAACCCTGATGATTATCACCTAAATTGCCTTGTAAAATGTTTAACACTGTTTATCCTGACAGTATTTTGATACTGGAGAACTTTTCCCATCAGGGCCAAGTGAGGGATGATCTGACAGCAAGGCTGTTGGTACCAGCAGATGGTGGGTCATGGCAGGGCTTGTGGATCCCACCAAGCCCAGACCTTGTCCTAATGCTTGTGTACAAGCTGAAAAATTTGACAGCAGACCATAAGCTTTAACAAAACCTTGTAGCTTGTTCCTGACCCTGTTGCATGACACGTCCCTTCCCTTGTGGGACCCATCAGCTACCTATAGTGGGGGGCTTGGTACAAAGGCAGACACCACGTCTTCACAGCCAAGGTAACTGGAAAGGGCACTGCAGCTGCTCAGATGCACAAAGTCATGGGACACAGGATAGGGGTGTTTTATTTATAATCAGGGCATCCTTCTCCAGTCAACTCCTATAAACCTTACAGTGACACAAGCCTCTTACTGGCAGACAAAATAGTTAGGTGTATACACTGTTCTCAGGGGAATAACGTGATTTCTTGTTCTTTTTACCAGTATTGTTTAACCAGGTCTGACAAATGTGCTTCTAAGTGAATAGAGTGCATCTGGGTTTAGCAGAAGTGTTTGTCTGAGTGTGCATCAGATGGGAGTACATCCCTGCCTCCAAACTCCACTGCTTCCAGGATTTCCTCCAAATTGTCTAAAAATTACCAATCGGAGTTAGGGTTAAATAACATTTGCTAATATGGATTTTATTTTTATGATTAACACAGAGAGAAAAAAACTGAATAACCGAAAGGGGAGGAAGGAGAAAAAAAAGATTTATTTTTTAAAAAATAAATTAGTTCTCACTTCGCATGAGGAAATCCCACCATGGGTATGTGGAGATAATACTGAGCTGCTATTACATGACTGCATCCCTCTGAGGAAGAACATATCTCTCAATGGATCTGCGAGAATGTTTTAAGTGAATAAGTAAATGAACCAGTCTGCGAACGTGAACAAAATATGTGTGTTTTCCAGTCTCTGAATATAAACAAACAAAACATAAATATTCAGAGATCACTCCAGTTAGTCCTCTCGAAAACTCTTTGAGCAATAAAATAAATAATACGGGTGTTTGCAGTTCAGAGCAGATGATCTCCGTAGGGGAAAAGGCAGGAGGGGAAGGAGCCGTACTCCTCCTGTCCCAATCTTTGGTGATTTACTCACCCATCACAGCAGCCCAGCACAGAGCAGTGTCCACACCACATAAAGCTCAGTGCTAACATACGACACACATAATGGACCTGCTTGGAAGTCTTCACTTGAGGATTTATGAAGAACAATCTAATTATTCAACTCAGTGCTGCTCACTACCATTATTGCTCCTATTTAAAGCCTCCATGGAACAGGCCATTTGTCTCAGGGGACAGACCTTGTCATAGCAGTTTTCATTGATAGAAATATACTCCTTGGTTTTGATAGCAACCCAGCTAATCCTGGAGGGACTTGGTAAACATATCTCATACTTGATAGGCCCAAGGAATTAGGCCTTGACAGCCCAGATTTTCCAGGAGCAGAAAAATGGTGTTGCTTTACCAATAAACTCTAATTAAAGAGGAGCAAAGACCAACTCAACCCTCTGTTTGCAGTAAAGACACCAGCCCTTGCTGGCTTTCTCCCCCGTGTGATTGTTTCAGCATCCCGAAGGAGGGAGGGGGCTGCCAGCTTCCCCCGCCTGAGCAAACGGAGGTTGCTCTGTTATTTATAACCCTATGATATGTAACAGATGAGAGGAGTCACCTTGGCTAAGAAAGTCACTCCTGCAACCTAACCTTGGGAGAGCTACCTCTTGCATGCAGCAGCAAGACAAGGACATGTGCCATGGTGCCAGCTTGGCCGGACGGAAAGAGAGGCACGGCGAGACTTCTGATTCACATCCACCACATGGCACACCCTCAGTGGAATCACTCCTTCTCAGCCCAAACTGGTTTGGTTTTTTGGTTTTGGGGTTTTTTTTTTTGTTTGTTTGTTTTTTGGGGGTTTTTGTTGGGTTTTTTTTTAATTCGCCTGAATATGTATTGGTTCTGTTTGTATGCAAAAGAATAAGCGTAAACATCCTCTGGTCCTCATCTCCTACCAAAAGTTAGTGAAGGGTAGTATTTTACCCCATAAAATATATTAAAAATATTTAAATGCTTTGTGGGCAATCACCAGATTCCTCACATGAAATGCTAGCACACAGTCAAATGCTACCTGTAACCGAAGAGATGCTGAAGAATAAGGGTGAGCAGCTTTAAGCCAGCCAACCTTTAAGGGAACATTCTTTCAGCCCTTCCAATTACAAATGAAATGCTATCCAGAGTGCACCCCCCTGCCTTCCATGGGCTGAGCAACATCAGTACATCCACCAGGATTTAAGGCTCTGATATTCACAGGGGGCCTCAGGGAACTGGTGGTCAGGTTTCTAGAGGTATTTAGATACCGAACTCCCATTGATTTTGAGACTGCCTACATGTGTGGAAATCTTGCTATTGCTTTTACTGTTTTATCATTCTTTGCTCAAGGCAGTACTAAGAATGATAGATGTGCCATAATTAAAAATGTACATGGAAACCACCGCGCACATCTCTCTACTCTTCATTTCCCTTCACCTAGGAAACCCAGATCTCTTGCACATGGGTAGAAACCCAGAGCATTTCTTTCCCTTAGACAAACTAGCCATTTTTCTCCATCATCCATACCACTTTTTGAGGTTTCTGGTCTGAACATAACCACCCAGCTTTGGTCTTTTGAGCATTTGTCAACAACACTTGAAGACCACTCTGCTGGGCCTTTCTCCACTGGTTCATTTCTGCTTTCATCTCACCCAGTTTTTGAAGGCATTTTCCTTCAGACGTGATAGCCAGTTGCAAAGGGCTTTGACTTACTCTGCCTTATGCATAATGCACACCCCAATGGCTTTGGCAACTTACAGCTAGTATTAAAGTGCTAAATGTTGCTGTATATGTCCCCCCCACACACTACATACACTGTGGTCTGAAGCAGAGGTGGTAAATCACAGCATAAATGAAATAATCTGGACTCCAATTCGCTGACTGGAACATGCTCCATTATTTGTACTGCAGAAGATCTCCTCTCATGCTGAAGATGGTAAAGGGTAATAGAGCTTTCTTCCTCTAAAGGTTAGAAAGACCCCAATTTAAACAGAAAGTTGCAGCTAAGGCTTGCTCAGCATCCCTGAGGGATGCTTTATACGGGATGAAGTAGGCCCAATTCTGCTCTGCTGTCAGAGTGGCACCAGCATGGTCTTCAAGCATTTTTTATTTACCTCGTTCTTACAGGAGCCTTTGGTTCGTGTTTCTGTGCTTCTCTGGTTTTAATTGGGGAAAATGTGTGATAAGATCCAGAATCACCCACCAGTTGGACTGAGCCCTTTTCTGATACCTAACAGAACACAGTCCCTGAGGCACAGTCAGGTTGGAGTTATTTTGCAGCGAAGGGTGCAGAAAAACAGTGACAGTTCTAATACAATACACGTGCGATGACATTTTTCAACGATCTAAGGATTAAGCGCCAAGTCCAACATCACTTCCAGTCAACAAGGAGAACAAAACTACCTTGAAAGGATGATTTAGCCCACCCAAAGATGGAGTGAAGTGATCCTGGATGATGGGCGTGGAGGAGATGCCTAATTTCTGGACAGCTAAGGTTGAGGAAACAGGTCTCAAACAGGGTGGCCAAGTTATGCTAGAAGCCACCCTGATCCTGCATATGCATAAATTACTGAAAGCTAATGCAGTTGCTGAAACGATGTGACGTGACTGTAAATATTGCAAGCAGGAATCAGTTATTTCTTTTTAAACACATTGCATGGAAACAAGATGAATGTGAGCCAAAAACCCATGTGGCTCTGTTATAGATCATGCTGTATCACAGCTAGCAAGAAAAGGCTCCTTCCAGGCTTCAGAGCAGACGTTTGCTGCTGAAGGCAGTAAAAGTCCAGCTAAAGTTATTTTACTAGCTTGTAAGTAACAGCCCTCCCAGATCATAAATTACATTCCTATAGGAATTTACTCTTCAGGGTAAGATGAACAACCCTAAAAAGTAGGCTGGTGCTGCTGTCCCACCTTCCTTACAGGTTAAATCCCTCAAACTATCTCACTGGTCAGGGCCAAATCTAGCTTGCCCTGATGAGCAAAGTGCCACGCTAAAGAGCAAAGGGAATTCTAGATCACAAGCACTCAACAGTCAAATGCAGCAAAAACTTTGGCTGCTCCACAGGACACCGTTTTCTCAAGGCTTATCAAGAAAGACAGAAGGATTTCTCAATGATCTCTCTCAGCAAGTTGGACCAACTTACAGTAGTCCCCCCAATGTAAACCAGCCTTGGAGAATATCAGGGCTTAAGCATAAAAAGGTTGATCTACTATAAAAATCATTAGTTTATCAGTAGGTTGTTTCCCTCAGTCTGTTCCAAAGATCAAATACCCCTTTCTGCCCTGCCTCCNGGTGGAGCTTACAACAGAGGAAGGAACAAAATCCCAAGCACATGGTGCATTTCAGTGGAAACTCAGCAATACAGGGTACATTGATAGCAAGACACAGATTTGTAAAGCCCTGCCTTACTTACAGCAAAAAACAAACGGAGGTTCTTGCAGAGCACCCTGCCATTCCCCCCAAATGAGCTTCCTTGTGTCCTACAGTCTACCTAAATCTTTTGGCACATTTCTGAATATAGCTATTCTAATGAGGTAAGGAGCAACCAACATCCAAATAAATTCCTGCACTAAGTTCCAGTTTACTTTAAAGTAATTGACTCTCTTATGAAGAGGTCAAGGCAAAGTTATTTGGTTGTGCTACTTCTTTTGTTTCCTGTTTTAAGTTACCGAGTTCTTGTACCATTAAAAAACTGCTGATTTCTACCCCTCAGGTGTCTGTGCTAAAGTGGAAAATGAGCTGCTTTTTCTTTTCCCCTTCCTCCTTTCTCTCTCCCTTCTTCCCTCTGTGTGTTACTTTAGGGTTATCTGAGGGACGGGTACACACCAAGCAGCCACCAGAACATCTTTAAGAACACATAGGGATTTTACAGATTTTAAAATAAAGCTGGATAAGAAATTGGCCCTTTTAATGCTCCCCTAAATATGACTTACATACAAGTACCCCGCATAGCACAGAGACAGCTATGGTACAAACCTGGAGACCAGAGAGAGACACTTGAGCCTGCAGATCTCAGAGTCGGGCTGAGATTTCTCACTGTCCAAGTTTTGCTGGTATTAAGACTAATTACTTTGACTTACTGAGACTACAGCCACAGCTGCAACTCAGATGAAATTTGGGTTCACAGTTTTACAAGTTTGAAAATGTAAATTATTTTTCTTCCTCAAGTCATAAGCCTTTAAAGGGCTGTTTAAGACCCCAAGACCTTGTGGAAAAGTCAGTATAGAATAACTCCCCTGTATAAGTTAAAGCCTTCCCTGACCTCACTACTAAAATATTTGAAGCACTACATGAAACAATACAACAAGAGGAGAGAAAAAGGGTCTGTGGGTAGGACACAGCATCTCTTTCTCTTCACAGCCTGAAGAGGGTGGAGCATAATTAGCTCACCTGCAAGAAATTTGGGCAGTCAAGGAGCTTCAAGAAGTGTTAAAGTCATCTCCAGACCAGGTTTTTGTGGTGAAATGGATAGCAGCTTAAAAAGCAGCTGTTAAATTGGGGAACTTATTGCTGTAGGAGGTTGTGGTGGTCAGAGGACCGAGTGGGATCCAGAGGGGACAAGAAGACCCATGGAGCACACGGTAGCCATTAGATTCAAAACCCCAGACAACATTCTCTACACTACTGATTTTCAGAACAAGGAGAGTGTAGCAAAGGGAATTATCACACCAGCAATGTCCTGTTCTTCAAACTTTCTCCTATATTAAAACGTCAGAGAGAATACACAGAGCTATACAGATTTTGCATAAACCCAGATCTTAGCTCTGTGCAATTCTGTCTCTCTGAGGAATGGTGTTGCTGCACAGCTCCCTCACCCTCTGCCTGGATGGGGCAAAGCCTTCAGGCTTGGTGTAAGTACATGGCAAACCCCAGGATGCATCCTCACCCAAAACAGGTTTTATGAGAAATGGAAGCAGAAGAAGACATTCCCGGGCAGCTGGATGTGAGAGTATTTCAATATCCGCTCATCCAAGCTTTAATCTCTAAATTGCAAAAACATTAACATTATTGATTGATCAGACATCAATCCAGCAGGAAATTTAATTAAATTAAAATGTGTCACTGAGCAGTCTTCACTGCGTCACGTATAAATCTTTGGTAATAAGTTGACAAAGACAGCAGCGATTGATACTGTGTTCCTGGTTTAATTTATCCCCCACCATTTTATTTTCCTGTGCTCTCAGACTCACAGGGGGACAGATAGACTCATCTGCAGGGCATCCATCTGGCACACACCAGCACCAAAGCCCCCCACCTCCAAGGAACATGGATTATTTACAGCCAAATGGGCTCAAACCAGGTGGCTTCTGGGGCAAGACCTTCACTCAAGGTGCTGTTACAAGGCTGAGCCCCCGCTCAGCGACAGCTGAGCACAATTTTCCCATTTTGGACCATCTCCTCCTGATAGCAGCTTTGTCCCCAAAGGCAGCAGGGTCCTAGAGAAAGGCTGAAAGGTCTCTTGCATTAAATGTGTGTACTCACAGAGAGAGCATTCCCCAGCCCCAGCCTGTGTGCAGCTGCTGATGGTGAAACTACTGCATTGAGCTGTGCTGAAGCCCCCACCAAAGCACAGACACATGCGGATAATAGTGAGATGCTAAGAGGGATGATTAAGAAACAACTCCGTGCAGCAACTTCTTCAGAGTATTATAAATCATTACAGCTGACTGAATAATACAGAAAGAGATTAAGAAATATTTTCTCCAATTCATTTCTGAACAGCGGTGGGTTTGGTTTGCTGTCACTTATGGCAGCATGATATTTGCTGTAATTTATTATTATTGTTGCTGCTTGCTGCTATTCGGGAGGCCGCTGGCTATTTATGAAAAAGTTTGAGAATCCGGGAAGTTCATGTGGTTTGTTGTTTTTTTGGGTTTTTTTTCCCTAAACTGTTTTTTGTACCCGCTGGGGTCTCGTTTGTTCCCCGGCGTTTGTTATTCTCATTCCCAAGTGGCAGTGTCCCGAGGGGAAGCCGAGGGGCCGCACGCGACCGAGCTCACGCACCGCAGGGACAGGGAAGAGCCGAAGGGAAGGAGTCAGCAACCGGAGCTGGGCTGTGATGGCTCTGCTTTCAATAGAGTGTGGGGAGGGAAGGAAGGGAAATCCAAATCAGTATTTATAGACATCAAAATTCAGCACTAAGCATTTTGCAGAGAGAAGGAAAACAAAGATTAGGTTACCCAGATGAATGTTATTCCCAGTCAACAACTTCCACGCTCACCAAGGAGCGTGCAAATTCCTGCGTCCCCTCTGCCTGGGGAGCACTAGGCTACTCGTGAGCTGTGTTACCTTCAGGAACCACCCGTTTTATATTCTGGGGTTACTTTCTTTAATCTTACTGAATCCAAACTCCAATTCCATTTCTCGAGAGCCACCCTCAAAACAAATAGCAAGGTAATACCGACCAGCCGGTGACTAGATGTGAAAATAGAGCTGTCTCGGCACAGAGTCCCACAGACAGAGCACAGATTTTCTCTGTCTCCACCTCCCACTTGCAGCACAAGTACAGTTTTCATGCCTTTGTCAGAAGTGCCAACCTGAGGAAGTAGCAATGCACAAGTGATGAATTAACTTGACAACGGGCATTTCTGACAATAACTCAAAAAAGAATTTGATCAGGTCTCCTTCTCTGTGGTCCACATTAGGGGTGAGTGCTCTTGGGGTATCCAGCAGTGCATGGTGCGTATTTCAGCTCACACCTCTCCCTGATGCCAATCTGCTTTGCAAAGGCAAATCCCCACTGCACAGAATGGACAAAGTGAATTCAGCTGCACAGGGAAATGGATCTAGAACTACATTCAGAGGCAGTGATTTATACATAAATGATAAAGTGTGTCAATTCCGGACATTAATTTAGTTGGAGTTTGTCAGGCCCAGCTCTGGAATGTGTATTGCCTGCAGAAGCCAGCCGGAAAACCTAAGAGGCTGCTTTAAACCCCAAAGTGTGAAAGGCCCCAAACCAGGATTTAATGGATTAGTAAGGCTGAAAAGGACCATCATAATCATCTGGTTTTGTTTCCTATGTAACACAGCTGAAGAACTTCACCCACTCATTTCAGCATCAAAGCCATAACTTCTGCTGAAGCTATTGCATATCTTTAGAAAGACACTCACTCTTGATTTAGAGACTGAAAGTAATGCTAAATCCACCACATTCCTAAGCCAACTGTTCCAGCCGTTAACTACTCTTGCTATTAAAAAGGCACACTTCCAGGCCAATTTTATCTAGCTTTAGCCTCCTACAATCAGATCCTGCTACCTCCCTTCTCACTGTATCATGGAGCAGATTACAGTTCAGGTTTAACTTGTGGGGACTATCCTCTGAATCATTGCACACTTTCTGTTCTTGGATATGTCTTGGAAATATGTCAACCGAGAAGATTTATGAATGGAAAAATTCATTGAAAATATCATTTGCAGGAAAAAAACAGCCCCCTGCCCTTCCGATGAAGAGCTTCTGTTCTTTTCTTGGCGTGAGTCTGTGTTTTATTTTGCTTTTAACCAGGTGACTCTGAAATGATACGAACAAAGAGACACAGGTAAGTATGTGTTGCGCTTCGAGCTCTCCCTTAGCACATTAGTCGAGGTGTAATTCTGTGCATCAAAGCAGTAGTCTGTGTCACATCCAGCACAGACACTGAACAATGTCCCTTTAGAAAGGGCAGAGGGTGAGAGTAGCTTTATGACACTATTGATTTATTCTGTGCCTGCAGTTAAAAACTATACCCAGACAGACAATAAAAATAACTGCTCTGACCATATAACAGCTTCCTGCTACTAAAATGGATTTTACACTTAAAGTCATGGAGGGCTTTTCTTTCTTTCTTTTTTAAGTCTCAATTATGATTTTTTTCTCTGAATAAATGGAAACGAGAAGTTGTCAGAACTGATTTAGACCTTATGTTGTCCTTTTTTCTGCTATCCTCAATGTTTAAAAAGACCAGGATTATTTTCCTGTTGCAAACTTATGTGGTCAGTGCACTAGTAGGCACAATAACCAGGTATTAATCGGACCAGATAGTTTGGTGAACAATTCCAACATGAAGGAATATGCAGTGGGAGTGGCAATCTGAAATGGATTTACCATACAAAATAAAATTGCTTATGGCCTTTGTGGTCAACTGGATGACCTGGGATTGAAGTCTTGGCTTTAGATTTGAATCTTAAAATAGCATCTAGAGCAACAGATTATCTCCTGGAAAAGCCATTTTCACTCAAAGGATCCCACAGATTTGCACATGGAGATTTATGCAAGCTGCAAGCGCTTTGCTCCATTGAAATAGGTGTCTCAAGCAAGTTGCTAGCAAGCTTCTACAGTAAGGAGCAAGTTTCCATGATAACAGGGAAGGAATCTTAAAAACTGAAGTCCTAGGTGGCTGGGTGGACGTGAATAGATCAACAAAATATTTTAAGACCATATAACCCTTCCTTGAGGTCTTTACTTCAAGGTAAATCCCTGAAACTGCTGAGAAAAACCTGAGAATGTAGTGAAAGAGGCCCCTGAGTTAGCACTGATGCTGGCTGGAGAAGTCCTGTCTCCTTTTACCCATCCTGACCTGTGCTGCCATAAATTTTTGGACAGAAATCCATTGATTCAGACCAGGGAAATGATTGCTCTGAAAGTTGGGGTTTTTTTTCAGATATTTTGTCAGCTGGACCAGTTCTGTTCTCCAGTTGACCAGTTCATGCAGCAGCATCCATAGGCTTAAAATGGGGACAGTGAGGTGATAAAAATGAGAGCACAAAGATAGAAGGAAAAAACCCAATCTATAGATGAAATAGTGTGAGATGGGATGAGACAGTCAGGTAGAGCAAGGAGATGTGAGCATCAGAGCCTGTTTCCTACAGAACAGAGATGAGCAGCCTGCCTGCATAGGGTCAGATAGCACAAGGAGAAGTACGCTCTGCTGGGGAAAAGTACAATCAGAAAAAGGAAAAGGAGGAGGAATCTGCTAGTGCCATTCTCTTTCCATAGTTTTTATGACTTTGGAGACATTGCCTGAATGACATATAACGTGAGATATTGTGATGTGGCCTCCTGCCCCTGGAGATGCTCTTGGAAATTAGATTATTCCATCAGCAGGGTTTTTATAAAAGTGAGCAAACAGTGCAATAAATGAACCCAAATCTATGAAACATTGGTGGGAAACTCAAGATTAGGCTCTTAACATCTGGCTGGGGGATTTTTCCGACTTACTTATGTGCTGTGATAAAGTTCAGATACATTAATTATCTTGGCTGAAAATTAAATTATTGAATACATCTGCAAGATACGTTTTTTTATTTTAATTTGTAAAACATACAAATAGGAATGTTTACACTGAAAATTATCCTGTGGAAATGATATGCTTTCCAAACCATGGAGGGAAGACAGAAGCCTTTTCTCAGCTTTGCTTTCATGTGTCCTTTTTGGTGGCTCTGGCATCGGAAACCTTAACTTCATTTCTTGCACCGGGTGGCACTGGAGACAGGGATCTTTTTCAGTTTCTCTGATTTTCATGTAATGGTCAGCAGACTGTATGAAAGATGGAAGTTAAAATTTTCCCTTAAATTACAGAGTTGATTGTTGGTCTTTGTCATATGTTCATCTCACCTGGACAAACCAGGATCTGGCCCTTGTGTATGTGCATACCCCTCCTCCCTGTCACAGGATTTGCAGCACAATTTCAAGAGTACAATTTCCTGATGAATCATTCCTCTCTGGTGCTTATACCTCACATTCATTTTTATTACATTTTGTGAGCATGGTTATTTTACAACCTTTCAATGATCAGCCTCCTCTGAGGGCCCCAAATGTTTGACCAGTTTTAAACCAACAGGATTGTACAGTTCAGCTGGCAGCCCAGTAAGCCATTCCCCACTGTGGTGCCATGGGACACCTATGCAAAGACATCACAGACGGCTCCCTACGGCCAGCTGCATGAATGGTTGCTCTTCATCTCCCTCCATGCCTGTATGGCTCAAGAGCAGTTCAGACAGGACCCGTCTTTAAATGAGGGTGCATGACCCATCACAGCAAACTGCACCAGAGCTTCATCAGCCTGGGATGAAATCTCAACCTTTCTGGATGGGAAGCTTATCTGGGAGAAGAATTTCTCCCTGGAAGTCCTAACAGCTCTGCAATGTTGGAAAAAATCCTTATGGGGGAGTGATCCCTTCTGGTGCTTTTCAAAGCCTGCTCTTCAGAGTAGCAGATATATTTATATTGGAGGTGGGTTGCTTAGCAAGGAAACTACTATACAGGAGCTAGGCACAACAAACCAGCTCCCCAGGTTTGACTCTGTGCTCGAGTACAGCTCCATGGGTGTAGATGGCTGCATAACTCAACAACAGTGAGAGAACACTAACCCTGCGTAGGAAATTAGTTAAGGTAGCTACGGCACCTGAAGGTTTGTGCCGTGAAGATGCTCAACAGGAGCTGATCTTTCCTAGAAGTAATGAAGAAATTGATCTTTCATCAGGAAAGGAAAGCATTGTTGATATCTGTTGGCACAGGTCAGAATACTGAGTACATCCTAGGTGTTAAAGTAGATAATGGGTGATGAAACAGCCTGACTCAAAGGGAGAAAGGCTACGTCTTACCTGGTATGTCCCTGCATTATAGATTTACTGCACTTAGGGAATGCGAGTGCTCAAAATCTTATGACAGCATCAAATCCTGGGATTTTGTGGGTATACCCAGGAGGTTGTCTCAACATAGCTTCCATAGAATGAGGTCTTCTGCCTCATTCATTCCCCCTCCAACTCTGGCAAAACAGCAGCACAGGATATATGTGCTGCCGCTTTTTGCACTTCCAGCTGAAAGCTTAATTTGGGAAAGAAACAGGCTGAACAATAAAAATAGGAGGTAAACCTGAAAGATCTGAGTGGATGTTGCTGTTTGCAACTTAGTGAGCTGGTCTTTGAGAATTACTCTGTTCACTAGCTGGATGCCAATTGCCAAGCGATGCTATCAGTTGATTAAAACACAGCCTGCCAGCTTACTGCTTGATAAAACTAAGCACAATCTGATTGGGAATTCTCAAATCCATTACAGAATGACTAGTCCATCACTTAAATCAGCGTACACCATTTCGCCATGAATCATCAACATACTTTGCTAATACATTTGCAGCAGCTAAACCCTGACAAAAACCCTGATAGTTCATCAAAATGGTCCCTGAGTGCTGGATCCTGGGGGGTGGGAAATGGCAGGAGCTTGGAACCATGAGGGTTTCCTGTTGTTCCTTTCTCAGCTGGGTGAAGGTCATTTCCTGTCCTCTCTCACGCAGAAGAAGCTGAACCCTCAGCCCTTGAAGAGATGTCAGCCAAGCTCCTAGAAACAACAGCCAGCCCTACACGGAGCCCTTTCCTGCACAGCCACTCTGACCAGGGAAGATCACTCGCCAAAATGAGGTGCTGCTCACTATACTTCCCTCTTTGGAGGTAAATAAGGTGATCCCGGGCTGCAGAGGAAAAAAAAACTGTCGTGAACTATTACAAATCAGTCTTGCACTGTATTTCTTCTGCCCGCTGTAAAACCAACCAGGGCTGTGGAGCCAGGCTAGCATTCCCGCAGCACAAGGAAGGGGCATGCTGCCAACACATTAAGGATAATCCACTGGTGGGTTGGGGTGTTTAAAAAAAACCCTCTTTCATTGGCTCTTTGGAGGGTTTTTTATCTGCTGAGTTGGAGGTGGGTGCCCATCTCTGATATGTATCAGTGTTTGCCCATCAGCTGCAATGTATTCTTGACCATCCCAGTGTGGCAGATGGAAGTATTACTGGATGGATTGCTGTGGGGCACTTGCTAGCTAAATAACAACACTGATATACCAGAAAAACAAGCCAACCCCAGCCGTAGCATAAAGTCTTCATGCCTTAACAAGAATAAGTTCTTATGGAGGGGAACAAACTGATGCAAAATCTTCTAGAGAAAGTGAGCAAATGTAATGAAGTTTGGAGGCTATTCATTATTGATCACCTAAGCAGCAGATTATAATGAAACAGTGGGGTCGGGAAGATAATAAACCCTGATCATAGGAATTCTCAGATAATGCTTTGATAGCTGATCTTATCCTCCAACTCCACCATTCTCCATCTGCCCTCTCTCCTCCACACCCCTCCTTTGATTCTCCAACTCCATTCTTCTGTCGTTGCAATTAAACATTACAAGATCTATTTGAGAAATGTACAGATAATACAACACTTCTATGTAAAATGTCAATACAACTTCTTATCTAGTGTAAAATCAGTGTAACTCCATCTCTGGTCTCAATACATTTTATTTACAAGGAAATGCATAAGCAGGAGACAAGCATCTATTGTTTGCACAGTTTCAAAAACATAAACTGTAACAGAAGGGATAGTTTGTGCTCCCCCTTTAAACTGCTGAGATTATGGGAAATGTCTCCAGAAGGGAGAATAACTTGGAATAAGTGTCAGAAAGCAGAGATTCACAGGCACAGTTTCTTCATTTAAACTAACACAAAGTCAGAGGACAAAGAGGCTCCCCACATTCTGCCCCTGTGGTTTAAATTTGAATATATGCTCTTAAAGCTGGCTAGGCAACTGAAATTAAGCCTCATATAATTAAATTCCAGTAATTTGTGCAGAAAGTAGTCCTGGGAAAGTTAGCAGGCTGAAAAAGTTATGGCAAAGCAGGTATATTTAATTTTTTGTGCCATTCTTATGACATCAGAAGTCCACAAAGAGAAAATTTAGGGTAAGTCAGGAGTTTTCAGTCTCTGGTGTGCAGACCCCAGAGGTCCATGGACTAAACCAAACAGGTGGCTGGTTGGGTGGTATGTGACCACCTGAAGATCTCTTCAAGCTTTCTGTACAGGACCGTCATACTGCCCCAAAGTCTCCATCCTCAAGAACGCTGCCTTCATCTTCTCAAATGCGTGTGGCATTGCTCTCTGTTCCTTACACCCACCAGCAGTCCTGGCTTACCTCCTGCTGCTGAAGAAACTTTTGGCCTCCTCAGGGTGCAGATTTATAAGCAGTGTGATCTCCTCTGCATCCAGGCGTCACCACTCCAGGTCTTCTGGGAGACTAAGGTTGGAAATTGGAAAAGGGATCACAAAAAGTGATAAAAGTAGAAGAAAAAAAGGACAGCAGCAAGGAGGAACGGGTACAGAAGATGGGGCAGCTAATAAACAGAAAGGATAACTAATAAGGGCAGGTCTTGGTAGACGAAAGAGGAGCAGTAGTCACAAGAGCTGCCAGTCACCTGCAGAAAGGGTGTCACAGAGAACATTTGACCTTCTCTATAGCACAAGCTTTGCTCCAGGCCAGCATGGGAGCTCTGGGCAGTTTGACATCCTTCCTCTTGCAAAGCAGGGTTACATATACCCTGAAGGACTTTGTGGTGGTGTGGCTGACCCCTTGGATCAGAGACAGATGCCCCACCAAGCCCTGGCTTGCTTTTGGAGAGAGCACCCTACTGGGTCTCCTCTGGGAGGAAGCTGTGTGCACCAAAGCTGCTCTGCAGCTGGACTAGTGCCCAACACATGGAGACAACCAGGGGATCACTGAAAACCACCCCACACTCCAAACTGAGACACTAGTGTGGACACAGCTGAAGCATAACCCAAGAGAATCAAAGCTATTGTCAGTCGCCTTAAAAACAATAAATATACCTGGGGGGAAACTGTAGGTGATTTATAACATAAAAAACGTTGAAAACCACCAGAAGCTTTTTGTAGCGCTCTGCTGTTTTACTAGGTCATATGGTACCTGCACCATTTCCACAAATTTCAGCTAATATCAATCAGATCTCTATTTAACGAACAGTGAAACACACAGTTTGCCCAACGATGACTAAATTACGCAGGAGGAACTACAATTGATAAGACAATGATTTATGGACCTATTGTTTTCTAGGTTGTTGTAAATAATCCTAATTGGTGTTAATCATCCACCCTCTGATTTGTGTTATCACCAAGCAAAGTACACTTCCTAAAGTAGCTATTTAGGGGCATAATCCTTCTGAAAGGCAAGACAGCTATTGACTTCCACAGGATCTGGATTAAGGCGCTCCGACAGAGGAAAGAGACTCTGGAATATGAGCAAAACACATCATGCTGTCTTTCCGTGTCTGCATTGAAAAGATTCTTTTCAATCTGCTCATGGTAAATTCAGTGAGTTACAGTAATCCCTTCCACATCAGCTTCTTGCAGTGACTCTTCAGTCTTTCTACTGGCTCAAAAATGCAACACACAAGATCTGAATTTGCTGATGTCACTTTGCAGCTCCAGCCTGCGTCTCCTTGCAATGGGCTGGTGGTGTCCTATCTGAGAAAAACTGCTTTGCAACAACAGATACCTCCACCAGGACCTGGTCTCTTTGGTCTTGGGTTTTACTGTTATTCCGGAAAAAGCACTTTGATCTTTGGGTGCTTAACTGTTTGTCACATCATACCCTTGTCAGGGGGGCACCATGGAACTCAAGACCTCCTTGCTCGCTGGGTTTAGGTGTAAGGTTTGGTGGGTTTGGCTTTAGCATACAGATGAGCTTGCTTGACCTTAACAGGTCTGCACTTTAAATAACACTTAAATGGCATTCTAGTGGGTCACACGCTGCTTGCTTACGGAAACTACAAGGAAACCAGACAGTTTTTCAGTTCATGTATCAAAGAGAAAGAGATTTACACATAAAAGGGTGAATTATTTTGATTTGTAGTTTTCAAGACACTACGCATTCTCCAACATAAATGTTCCCTTGTCTCTGGCTTCTGATAGTTCATATCAGGTTCAGTGGCCTACGTTTTCAAAAGTGGTAATTTTGGAGGCCAGTATTTCTCAGTGCCAGCCCAACGTGCCTTAAAGAGACCAGATATTGCTAAGACACTGCACATAGTTAGAAAACAGGGCCATTTTAGCATCTCACAAACTAGACAGGCCAAAGTGACAGCATGTAAAATCATCAGGGGTGGGTTTTCCAGAGGAATAAAGCACTTCCCCACCACATTGTGGCTTCCATCGTGTTGTTCACACCGGTCCTCACAGCAGCATCCTCACCCCCCCATCACCATTAAAGGTCCCTGCAGAGTCAACATTACCAGTCCTTTTTGACATTCTCAGCCACTGAACATCCTACATAACCTATAAAAAGAGCTCATTTCCTTAGCTATTTCATCTTTTAAATAGCTATCAGAGAAAAGTCTCCCACGGCCTGCGTCTGGATAGCTAAGACCTAGCTATATGGTATTTGAGGGAGAGGAGGGGAGGAACCCTATCCCATTATCTGCATTATCCAGTTACCCTTGGATGTCTTCCATGTACTTGGAGGAGCAATGCCCCATTCTTGAGGCTTCACATTGCAGCCACTGCCTATTTGGCAGAAGAAGGGTGGATGTGGCTCCCTTCAAAGTCAATCAATGTCACATCCTTTAATCAATCTAGAAGGTCACCACTGTACTTCCATCAAAAAGAGTTGGGTACAATTCTCGCTGAGTCCTAAATGCTTAAGGGGTACTCAGGTTGCAGTGGGTGTTGAAAAAAGGTCTTTTCCGGTCCTGACCTCAGCACATCTTCTATTCCTAGGTCCTTTGGAAGAGTTTAAGATCAAATAAGAATTATATCCAGCTCTCTGACATACAATGATGCGGAAGTATGTATAATGAAACCCCAAATTACACAAAACTGACTTAGTTTTGTGTTTCATTACAGCTTTGAAAACATCTAGTTTTGCTGAAAGGTTCAGAAAGCTCAAGGAGCTTTTGTGTGAAGGCAGACCACATTTTGAGCAAGCTTACAATGATTTTGAGTTTCACATCATACTCATCTATGAAATGTTATTGTTCAGCTGGAATGTCTGTTAGAGGTCACAGAACAGAAATCTACTGCTTTTCAAGGAACTATGGAGGGAGGACCTGAGCAAGGCATGTGTGAAAACCATTCAAAGTGGAAGTCAAGACCCCTCACATGAACAAACCTATTAATACAAAATGCTGGGTCTGTTAAGCAGGAAAATTCTCCCCCCACACACACCAAGTTGGAGTCATTTCATTACCACATTGTCACAAGTGGAGCAGGTTCCAAAGCCCACTGAAGTCAAGGGTAGAATTTCCATTGATTTCCAAGGAGTCTGGATCGGATCCTAGATCACATTGTCACACTGCAGCAAAACTCAGCCGTGTTGCAGTGTACCCACCTGCTCTCTAAAGCCTCAGCTCTAGCCCTTCAAATTCATTGCAGGTACAATCTAGGTTATTCCAGCATTCGCTTGGTGCAATGCTAAATAAATACTGTTTTATCAAAATCAGCAATGCTGAATGCCGGCCCTCGTTAGTAAATTAGGCCAACTAATGAACACTTTTTCTTAAGAGGATTTGTCTGCTTAAATCAAAACTAAGTGTCAAAAATCCTTACTCTATCAATCAGACCAGTGCCCTCCTGCACCAGCTGTAGACTAAAGCTGGCTAAAGACATGGGAAAAAAAGTGAATGAGGACCTCACAATATTTTTTTAATGAGGTAATTAGGATTCTTTTACAAATGAGAAAAAAAAATCAGCATAATCTGGTTAGGTAAGGGATCAGCAGCTTCTGTGTACACAAGAAAGAAAGAAGGGAAGAAGGAAGGTAAAAAGGAAGGCAGGCAAGAAGGGAGGAAGGAAGAAAGGAGGGGAGGAAGACCCTGTGTTTCATTTGCTAATATTTCATGTTGACAAGTCAGAAAAACATGAAAACCTTCCTTAACCTCTTGCCTCCTCTTGACAAAATCATCCACCTACAAATTAAAATCATCTCCAGACATTGCCTGAATTATTTTCTTGGGCAGTTTTGTAATGTAAATTGTTGTGTACACTAAGAAATTACTTTAAAAATAAGACATG
This sequence comes from Nycticryphes semicollaris, assembly GCA_013400055.1. Classification (NCBI taxonomy): domain Eukaryota; kingdom Metazoa; phylum Chordata; class Aves; order Charadriiformes; family Rostratulidae; genus Nycticryphes; species Nycticryphes semicollaris. The sequence goes on from VXBJ01001054.1 coordinate 749,355, forward strand.
GAGATTTCTTTTTCCCCCCACTCTGCAAGTCAAAACAGAAGTCTACATCTGAGAGGAATTTCTGGGGAGAACAAATAATCCTCTGGAGCTGGTGCTAGAGTAGGTGCCCTAAACAAACCTACAGAAGGAGCATAATGAGGCAATGATTTATTGCGTGCTATGCAACTCTCACTGCTGTGCGGCGTGTTGTTAAGAACCAGCAAAAGGGAGAGGCAGCAATCATACAACCTCCTCCTCCTCCCGTCTTTCTGGATATTACCTGCTCTGGATATGACTGCGTGACGCTGAAATGGGGCTGCAGCCACCCTGAGCTGCAGGATTGGCAAATTATATGTGTGCTGCAACATTTCATCTCACACTTAACGCTGCACCATCTCCCCCCCCACACACCTAAAAAGAAAAAAAGAAAAAAAATTAAAAATTTATATTTGAATGCTCTGAAGCTTTGCACAAGTACAAAATGATATTTGTGTTGGGCATGTTATTGCTCTATTTACACAAAAAATATTTTCAGGAATGTTTCCATCAGTAGATGGAAAGTCTTCCATGGTAAAGCTCCCCTTGGCTTTAAAAGGGGCAGTATTTCACCTATTCCATTCTAAATGCATTAGGGACTAACTACAGATAGAAAATTCTGCACATGTGAAAATATTTGCAAGAAATTCTTGGTCCTAAAGAATTACAATCAAACGAGGACCAGAAGCATGCAATGTAACTGGTATTGCACCAATCGATACAGATCAACATGAGTCTGATCCTAACTGGCTTGTATTTGCAATTAGCTGTGCTTTTTTTTGCAATTTAAAATGCATTTGGGTTCTTATAATGACTGGTGGGTTGCTTGCAGTTCTGACCAAGTTCCTCCCAATTTCTTCAATTTAAGAAGGGTGAGGGAAATAAATTCTCTGCAACTAAGAATCAGTCTTCAAATGTTTTTGGTGAGTTATTTATAATAAATAAGCATGAAAAAAATTACCTGCAGACTACTTGTGCTCAACTTCCCCCTTCTCTCCCTCCCCTCCCCCAGCCCCAAAAGGCTAAATCAGTAAAATAAATTAATTGCTATGAATTATTCAGCTCTACCTGTGGCAATGAAAAATAGCAAGAGCATTAGGTTTCTTCTTTGTGTACTAAGCCTCTAATTTATAGAGAATGCATATTAATAAAACACAGGATATTCATCAATATTCAAGTCACTGGCAGGCTGGCTATTTAATCTAAAATTACCAGCCAGCTCAAAACTCTAACTAGTTAATCATGCAATCTAAGCCATTCTGATATTGATGGTTAACACTAATTGCCCAACTGCCATTTATAAAATCCTCTCCTACATCTTTCCTTTGCTTGACAGGGAACCCTTTGACACCTTTAACTTCATGGACAAGCTGGAGAAGACCAGCTCATCTGGGCTGTTCTTCAGCCCAAAATGTCTGCTTGTTTGGTTTTTTCCCACGAAAAAGATGCTGTCTCCCTTTGTGTTTTTTGCATTTTGAACATTATCAGTAAAAAATGTTGTTCCTTATGAAGAACTTTAATAATTTTCTCTATTTCTGCAGGTGTTCTGCAGGTGGGAAGAAGAAGCCAGCTGTTTTTCATTCCACTGTGCAGAATATGTTGTCCTTTAAAACAGAAGTAAAGGTTCAAATCAATGAAGACCGAAACAAAGATCAGTCTTAGTTGCCAACCACAAACTCCAAAAAAGTCACCAGCCGTGGATTTCCTCCCCCAAAACTGACTTCACCCTCCCAATAGGAGGGCTGGCATAGAGCAGTGACATCACCAGCTTTTGCTCCCAACTTGCTCTGCACACATAGGTGCAACAGAGAATTTGAGGAACACTTTCATGTGATACAACTTGCCCAAAATTTAGGCTCAAACTCCCCAAGTTTATCATACCAGTAAGAGATGCTGCTGAAGGAGATGTCAGGGACAGCTTCCTCAAGCAATGCACTGTAATGCCAAACCCGAGTCTGTCTTGATATTTATCACCTATGATTTTCCTTCATTCTTCTGCCTTTCTCTTTTTATCAACTTAATCAGATTAAAGCAAAAAAACAACGAACCAACAGAAAAAAAACCCCAACCTCCATCAAATGGACAGCATCCAATTGTTCTAACCAAAAAGTTAAGATCCTGGAAGTTAAGTAAATTGGCAAATCTGCAAAGAATCCAGTGTCCTCACTGGAGCAGAAACTTCAAACATTGAGAGAGAGAGAGTGTCATGTAACTGCTACTGCATATTAAATAAAAGAATTCTTAAAAACAACATTATCACTTTCAAATTATTTTATCCTTGTTTCATTTAAGCTGAAACTTAAGAGCCAAAAATTTTTTTGCCAAAGTAACTTTTTGAGTAAAGAACTTCCCTTTCTCTGTATACAGACTTTCTCTGGGGCAGAGAGAAAAGTTTTCTGAAATTTATAATTTTGTCCCTCTGGAATTTAGGAACAATCAGATCCATTACACACCAGTAACTGTGTCTACCCATTATTTGAGAGCTGCTGGCTAGCGATGAGTGGTCAGGTAAGGCACGTGGTATTGCTTCTACTCCCCGATTGCTCCGACGCAGAAGCCCCCTCCTGGCCTTGAGACTTATGTAAGGGATCCCATCCATCACAGCCGTGTCAATAAGAACTTGAACCTCAATGTTTGCAGAAAGCAAACACTACGAGCGCAATAGCAGAGTCTACCCCAATTCATTTCAAAATTCCAGTAAATATTTGTGAACAACGTTTTGTAGCACTCGTACAGGTCCCACCGGCGATTAAACTCAGCTTCAAAACACGCTGAGGCTCTCGGTGAATTCTGAGCTGCCGAGAGGTAACAACATGCTGACAGCAAGGAGAAAATGATGACTGCAGAGTGAAACACCACCTCGGAACAAGCAAAGACTAAATAAACTCTCAGCATGCCTAGGTAATTCTTTGTGGCATAAAAAGTGGCTTGGGCCTTGTCTGAACTGGGCTTTTACCGAAGTTAGAAAACCATGTTTAAATTAAATTTAAGGATCATTCTTCTTAAAAGCACTTCTACAATGCTTTGGCTGGACAGTGTGTTTTTCTAACCAATGTTTACATAGTTTGACCCATTTTCACTTCGTTCCTTTAACTGAAACTATTAATTAAGCTATTTAAAAATTAAATGGAGTATATGCCTCCTTTGGACTGGATCTCAGGCTTCATTTAATTGTTGGTTCTTGTGCTGAGTTTGGCTGTGAGGGTGTGTGAATCTGTCTCCATTTGGAAATGAACCCAAAATTACAAATATATTTCATACAGGCTAGGAGATTGAGTAAAATGCTGAAGACATACCCTGCTTTAATTGTTTTAATTGTTTGGAATAAATCCCCATGATATTAAAAATTACTTCTGCAATAAACACGATGACATGAGGCCAGTGTAACTCACTGTCAAAAGCGGCGTGTATCTTTAAATGGCTGAGCTGGTGGCATAAAACAAAGTTTGATTTTTGTGAGCCTGAAAATATTCACACATCGCATTTCTTGCAATTTATATACCATAATCATGCTGGATTTTCAAGTGGAAAGGGTGTCTAGAAATTACTGAAAAAGGGTCATCTCTATTTTTCTATTTGCAAATATTATAATACAAGGCTTTCTATCGGGGAACAGACCAATCTGCCTACTGAAGTCTGATTTAGATTTTCCCATTGAATGGCTTTTCTGCATAGAAATCTCATGAAGACACACTGATCCTTTAAACTTCAGAGTTGATGCTGAAATTATGCTGTGTGTCAAAATTACATCAAACAACTGTACTTATTTCCACCAGAAAAATTTGATTATTTCACTCTCATTTACATTACATTTTTTTTCCCCTCTACAATGCTGACTTGGAAATTCCCTTAGGTCTGGACAACTCCAAGTAGACTTTTGCAGTCGAAAGAAAGCTTTCATTATATTTCATATTTTTTTTTCCTCCTTGATTTGAATGTTATAATTGGATTGGAGAGATATTTATTGCGAACTTCATGTTTTGCCAAGCTCCACAAGCAGCATCTTTTAATTTCTCTCTTTTCAATGAGCCTTTTGACTTGACAAAAGTGGCTCTAAGGTATTTTTACAAAAGAGGCCAACAGAGCCAGTTCATTTTAAACCCCTGTCTTTAAAGTATCTCATTTCCTTATTATTTCTTAATAGAGGCACTATCCTGCAATGTCATAAAGAATGCTGCAGTTGACTTCAGTGGGATCAGGATCACTCCCTACTGTAATTAGTTCTATATTTCAAAATATCAGAGGTCATTTTTTTTCCCGTCTGAGAAAAGAAAACATTTTGAAAAAAAAAAAAAGACTTTCAAGGGTGACTGTCAGTAGAATACTAAAAATAAGTTGCATGCATTCCAGTTGCTACAATTTATGCCTCTAATGAAATTTTCCTCTTCTCATTTACTGCAAATTTTTAATGTTAGCTTTTACAGCCATTGATTCAGTATTTTAATCTTCCGCCAATATTAGATAGAAATGGAACTAACTAGGGAAAATCCATCTGGTTATAAAGCACACTGTCTATGAAGTTGTTCAGTTCATCCAAAACTATTTTTTTTTCCCCCAGTGGGTCAGATAGGATAAAATGATAATATTTTGAAATACTGTTAATACTATTCAGAGATTAATACACTTGTAATTAATAATAAGTTTAAAATATTATGACGCCTCCAGAGAAATCAAAGGATCCAATGTCAATCACCCTGCTACCAGGGATGGGCTAGATCCCACAGCACCAGGTTCTGATGCTCTTAATTACATTGTGTAGCAAAACCGACTCCCTGAGCCCAGTAGGTGAAATTCAGCCCCAGCCCAAACCAGGGCAGGAGCACATCATTCCCAGCCATTCATTTAGATGGGATTTGTCAGGGTTTGCATGAGCAAAGGTCTGGGAGCCGGTCTCACAGGGAGAAAATAGCCGAGCTCCCACACCCCAGGTCGTGGCCTCTCCGTCCTTCCCTTTGCCCAGGGCTTGCCACAGGCTCCGCGGTTGCTGGTTTGCAGAGGGTTCTGCTGGTTCACCGGGAGATGTTGAGCTCCCTCCCCTGCCTTGAGCTCCTCTTCCCAGCTCTGTAACCACTCCAGAGCAGACACCCTTTGTCCACACAGTCTATTTATAAAACCTCACTTCCAAAAACGTGTTTTGGCCAGTGTGGGTCAGCTTCACAACACCAATTAGGGCAGCCAACCTGCATGGCAGGAAGGTGTAGCACCCGAAAGAAATGGTCCAGGGCCAGTAAAAACTTGACCCTGAGCAGCTATAGGCAGAGCAGCACGTCTGACCATGCCATCCAAGTAGGGGAAAAACACACGCTTTTCCCTCATGATCATCATGTCAACGCTAAAAATATGAAGTGCTTCAAGCCTGCAAAGAGCTTGACTGGACAGAGTCCCCTTTAAAAATCCAGGGGTCTACAAAGCAGAATGAAATCCCGCACCGGCTTGAAGTGAATGGAAAAACTCTCCTGCCCTGCGGGGTGCCAGGAGTTCCTTCCCAGGGCAGGAAAGTTAAGGACATGTGCAAGACGTTGGCAGGACAAGGGACCTATTTTTGGACACTGCCTATGCTAGGTATTTCTACTGATCCTGTTAACACTGTACCAGAACACACGTGAGTCATTCATGCATTTACTAATCATGAACCCAAAAAAAAGGAAGATTGCCCACATTAATGGGATGAGGGGCAGAGGTGGCTCTATCTGCCTGGGAGCTGCTCCCACAAAGGGGGTCCAGCGGGGAGACGGGTACCCCAGGCAGCCTGCAGCGGCAGGGCGCAGGGATGCAGACTTCCCCGGGGGAGCAGCAGGATGAGGGACACCAGCCCTGCCAGTGGGGCAGCTACGTGAACCACTGCAGCAGACATTCCCCGGGTAAAAGCCCAGGAGACTCTTTCGGTCTCCCCACCAACGTGACTTCCCAGAAGCTACTCAGCTTCTCATGCCTCCAGCACCTGCTCCTGGGTGCTCACACACCAGCACAGCCCGGCTCCTGCACTACCAGCAAAAACCTCTCCACCTCCCTCCCATCAGGACCACCTTCTCTGCCTTTGGCATGTCCATGTGCTTGCCCTTCCCACATCCTCCACGTGTGCGGTAACAGATGAGCCCCTACCAAACACCCTGGGTTTCTGCAGCCACCACACCACGCAGGGACGGGCACCATGGCACATCCTCATGGGAAAGCAGCATGCATCCCTGCAGCACACTGCCACTGAGACACCAGTTGTGCCCTTCCCACCCTGCTTACTTCTCTCGTCACACACAATTTCACCACCGGGATGCAGAAGGTGGTCCTGACAGGAAAAAATTGTTTAGTTCACGCGCTTACAGGGCTTGCTTTATCCAGCAGCCTCGCGGACAAAAAGCTCACTGCTGCTTCTTACAATGGATTAAAATGTTCTCTCTGTGCTGGCCAGTGTGGACTGGAGCAGGAGCAGCCTGTGTGGCCACGGACATCACTCGGCACATGAAAGTACACCATCCACGCACAGCCCGCCCTGGGCTGGGCACAGCAGAGACCGAGGGGCTATGTGGGCACGTGCACCTTTTCTCTTCCATCTCATCTATATCTGGCACAGGGAAGGAGTGCGATCTCACGACAGAGTGAGAAAAAGTCTCTATTCATTCTGTCTGGAAGGGCGTTGCGTGCAGTGAAAGCCTCTCAGCCCGCATGTGCCCTCGGCAGAGACATCGTTTGGGGTGCTGACAGATGAGCCCCAATGGGTCCATCTCAGGTGGGGATGGTTATCCCTAGACAGCAGCCAGCAGAAGGAGCCATGCCTCCGCATCCTCCCCTCCGAGAAGAGTCCAGCACCCTAATACTGCCTGCGAAGGGTGGGTGCTGAACTTCGGTGGGCCGGAGGTGTGGGCACAGGCTCCCTTCTGCTGACTCGGCCGAGCTGCGGGGCCCCGCGGGGCTGGCGGCGGCGGGGGCACTTCTGTCAGCACTCTGCGGAAACAAGTTAATTGACACATGCTAACATGCTGTTAAACATAACACGGTCGTGTTTAAAAATATGCTAGCTAGTCGGATCAAATGCATTTTTAAACATGCCTGGGTCTTTTTTTTCTTTTTTCCTTTTTTTTTTCCCCAAAAAAGGAAGAGGTTTTGGTTAACATGCGCTAGTAAAAACATTTTTGAACGTGGTAGAGATGCAGGAGATGTGAAAGCCATGGCAAGTGTCCTTTGGCCAAGTACAGTCTGCAGGGAAAGTTGACTTAAAAAACAGGTTTTCCCCGATAATGTTAATTTGTTTACACTGTCCAGTTCAGAGGATTTCATCATGAACACACAGCAAAATGTTTCTGCGCAGCATAATACCCATGTAATCCATCCACAACGTTTACAAATTTGGCCCTAAGGCACTACCGCAATAAACACCATCATCATGTAATATGATAATAACAGCTCCCCAAAAAGCATTACAACTCTTCCTGTCAATACAGGTATCTCTTTAATGACATGTTAAAACTGAGAGCAGAATTAAAACCGAAACGTAGGTTTGTGTCTTTAGTGCTGGTTGTGATATACATCCAGGGAGAGGACTCCTCCCTTCAACCAAAAGGGAGCCAGTTTCTGACTGTCCCACATTTCTTTTCTTTCTGCAAAATCCTGCTGCTGGAAAACAAATAAACCCTTTCTCTTTGCATGTTCTTCTGCTGCTGCTTGGTCCTCCAGGTCAGCTCAGCTTAAGGGTTCACCTGCAATAGCACTTTACTTTTAGTCTGAAGCCAGGATCCTCAACAGTACAATCATTCCCAGCAAAGCCGATCACACCATCACATCAGCGTGGTTTTGGCCGGTGGACAAAATCGCAAGTGCAAGAGAACACTAAAAGACAAAAGACTTTGCTTCCATGCAAATGTAACACAGGACAGCAAATGGAAAATGGCATAGCAAAATCTAGGTCAGTGAAAAGCTTACTTGTAAGAAGAGACAATAAGCAGAATTGCCTCTAAATATAACAAATACTTACTCAGGTTTTTACCGAAAGCATTGAGGGTTCTTTAAATAAAATTGCCAGGGCCTAATTTTAATTTGTAAACCCGCATGCCCAAATATCAGGGTGCAAAATGAAGTTGAGACTCGAAAATTAAACCATACATCGAACGCCTGGCAATGAATGTACACAAATCCACGCCGTGATTGCCCTTTGTCTGTCCCCAGGTCAGCCCTAACTGCCGAGTCGCACAAGGGGCTTTAAATCAGTTTTGGGGGATGAAGTGCAGAACTGAGATCCATCCCAGTGCTGAAATCACAGGGGCTACGGAGAGTTCACACCGCTTCTGCCAAGAGCTAACATTTCTATTAGAGTAAGTGAGGCTCTTTAAGACTTACAGAAGATAAATTAAGACAAAGATGACGGTGGAGAAGAAAGGAACCTGAGGGACACTTCAGAGCAAGCTTGTTGCCACCGAGCTGCCTGGGTCAGGGCCTCACCAGCTCCAAGTGCTGCTGCCAGATGAGATGGCAACCTCTGAGCTCAGGATGCCTGTGCTAGGGCTTGTCCCCAGGCTGATGGGCACATCATCATCACAGAGCTCGGGCCAAGATGTGCGGCAACCCAATGCCATGGCCTCATATACCTGTGAGATGTGGAAGGTGAAGGAAGGCTGAGGCTGGAGCTTAGAGCTGGTTGAACATGTTCTCTCAGCAGTAACTGCTAGCAGGAAGAGAGAGCATTAAAAAAGACAGGAAAAAGCCCAGGTTGAACATTTATTCCAGGCTCCTGCCCTTTCCACGCTGTGCATAAGAGGAGGTCAGAGGGCTTCCCTGACCACCCGTGCTCCAGGGCAAACGCTCCTGGTGAGAGGATCTGGTGAAAATCTGTAAGGTCCTCTGGCCACGTTCTTCCCCAGGGGAGATGATACAATCAGATTTTTTTTAAAAAAAGAGCAAGTGAGAGAAAAGCCTGCTAGCTTATGAACTTCCTTGATCCGAAGATCCACAAATTCTTTCCGTGGTTTTGATACAGCACCTTATGCGCAGGGTGGAAGGGGAAGCTATAGAGTGTTGAATTACAGAGGGGAAAAACGTCTCAAATTCCTTTCTATTTATACTCACAACTTTTCCAAATCATTATACACAAATCCCCTAGCCTCAGCTGAACTGCCTATGGGTTACAGGGCCAAGAAAGAGGTGGAGCCTTCATAGCTTGCATTAAGCCTTTCAGAAACTTGGAGAAAGTTCCCAAAAAAATGAAAGTAACAAAAACTACCATGCCAGGCAGAGAAAATTTAACTCTGCAGTGCCCCACAAGCACAGAATTAATACACAAGACAGTAGGAGGCTGCTTTCGTAACAGGGAGCATAGGTTGCTTAGTTGTGAGAAGTTTTCTGGGACTACCTTCATTGTTAAGCTGAGGCTGACACTGGGTACAGAGAGACAGAAATTTGACAAAAGCATTGAGCGTTTGGGGGTATTTGAGAAAAAAATCTATTCTGGTAGTCCAGACACTAGGCTGGGACTTGTTAAGTTGTGAACTTGTTAAATTCCTACTCCACCAACGGCTTCCTGTATGACAAGAAACCAAAGCCTATTTCTGCTGGTACAAATTCTCCTTGACTTTAAGGGACACGGTGGCCTTCATGTTTCAGCTCCTCACCCATAAACCAGTTCGATAGCTGCTTCCCCTCCTGCCACACAAGCTCCGCTGAACATCCTTGTGATGGATCATTACCCCACTGGGCAAAGAGGGGCTTCCAGATAGGAGACAGGTACAAGGTACAAGTCCGGAGAGATGCAGCCTTGCACAGGGCTTCTGTGCCTCTTCGTATAAGTCTGCACTTGGGATGGCTTAAAACCTTAGGTAACTCATTCCTTTTGCCTCTATTGCAAGAAGTAAGGTGGAAGGTTTTCAGATTTTATTTTCCCTGTCATTATTTAAGGTGCTTCCTTGCTTTGCCTACATTTTGTTCATTGTTTTTAGCCAAAACAATTGGATTAAATTAGGAACACCCATTTTTGGTTCTGTTTCTGGTCTATTTGCACTTCATGGCTTTCAAGTTTTAGCAAAGTGCTCTTATTTTTGGATTTCTAGCACTGAACAGGGCAATACAGACATTACAGTAAGAAATATTCTAATTGGACTTTATAATAAATGTAAAAGTTATGAGAACTCTCTAATCACATGAGATTTGGAGGCTCCCATCTCTACCCTTATTAAAAATCTCAGTCCTATACTATTTAGCATAAGGCTCACCAATATGGCTCATAAGTACTACATGCAAGAATGAAGCACCGGAGGGACTCACAACACCTCACATCAGCAAATTTAAGGTCTTAAATCACAACCTTATATCTTCATTTTATAAGCCAGGCATCTCCACCAGCAGAAACAAGGATGTGGACTCCAGGACTATCTGGGCTCCAAGGAGGTCTCAAGAAGACTGAATGAAAACACCCCATCGAGTGATCCAGGTGAGTGGTTTCTGTCCTCATAACTTTGGGGGGGAATTGCTGGAGGTCTCCTAGAGTCCAAATCTTCCCAAGACTACCCACTGCCCCCAAAAAGTCTGTGGACAAGAGGAGCGTTGATGGTCAGGCAGTTGGCTGCTCCCCTACCTTCTCCATGGAGAAGGGAGGGACCTGGGCTCACAGCTTCGCTGCTGTGCGCAAGTCACCACTGGAGCCAGCGGGGTTCAATGACACGTGCAGCTACTCTACTCTGTTATGTTTATCCACACCTGAGTGCTTTTAAAATATGGACTGCTGAGTTACCCAAAAAGCACCTTAGCCAATACGCTCACAGATTTCCAACCGATAGCCCTTAAAAATAGAGTGGTGGCTGTTTTGCCCCCATTAAACAAGTAACTATAACGTTACTAGAGGTCTGGAGCCTTTTGTGCTGAGCCTCGACCTGCAGCAGTATTCCCCTACTAGAAAAAAAGCAGGCTGGAGTTGGTGACATAACACCAAATATACAGATGGGACCACACTATAATTAGCAAGGGAATGTCATTCCTGCCATCTTTACTTCGTTTGTAACTGTGCCTGTAAGCTCTGGGGAATGGTGTGCATTTCACACAGTCTGCACAAGAACGAGGATTGCCAACTGTCCCAGTTCTGGTGGGATACCCTTAGTCCTCTGCTCCAGGGCTTGCAGAGATGCCAGCGGCGCCTTGGGAGAGCCATGCCCCTCACAATTCCACCACTGGGACCCCTGGTCCTGGGGCAGAGGAGAGGGATTTCTCCACACAGTCAGCAACCACTTGGCTCCATCCAAAATCCCACATGCTCCCATCCAGAGGAGCCATTGCCCATGGCTTCTTGACAGGCTCCTTTGCACGCACCCAAACCCATCCTTCTGCCTACCATCAAGCCTGGACTTAACAACTCTGCTCCCCTCCACACGCATCTTGCTCCCAGGAGGGAGAGGATTTATCCAGCACAAATACCAGGATTTTCATTGGAGCTGTGCTTTTCAGCCTGTAACCACTATTTTTAAATCTCTCTATTGGTTCCAGTAAAACACCAAATCAATGCTTAAGGTTTTACAGCTTACTTTAAACAAGCTCAATAATATAAGTCCGGTTGTCTTTTAAACACTTTGTCATCCTCTGCAGGCACTTGGATGCAGAACTTAGTGTCAGCTCTGCTCTGCCTACACAGGCAAGTGAATTTGTTTGGTTTTTCACCAGGCTGCACAAACTGGTGAAACCAGCCAAGGGAACAAACAGACTGATAATGTAATATGTTCCCTGTCCTAACGCGCAAAGTTCAAATCAGCTTACTCAAGGAGGCTAATTCATCCTGTTGAGTCCAAAGGGACCTTGCCTCTGAAGAGCTCAAAACACGTTAGGAACATCAAATTACACAGATTTTTAGCCCTGGGGATTTTAAACAGAACAAATCCCTGCAATCATCTCATCAGTTCCTCCTTAATGACAAATAAGTAATTTCCCAGTGTATTTCTTGCACGAACCCTAAATTTTGAGATAAAGTAGAATATATTTTCTGGTAAGCACTTTAGCCTTGACAAAACAATTCATATATATATATTTCCTTAAGTCCCCCTGCAGTGCCATCACATTAACTGTATAGGGGGGGTAAACTGGAGGAGTCAGGACCTCCCTGTGGTTACACAATGACGAAGTGCATTTTCCCACCGGTATTTTCAGCCCATTTAAGCTCAAGCTGCAGCTGAAAGGGCCTTGTGTTGTGCACTGCCTGTCCTTGCCTGCACCTTCCCACCACCCCATGCCTGTATCCCTTGCAGCCAGTCCCACGCGAGGGGGGGACATCCACCTGCACCCACGGGGGACACGATACGTGGCACCCCCAAGCTCAGAAGTCCCAAACCTTGCCCAGGTGGAGATGAAGGAATAAGGTGGCTCCTGTTGTGAGTTCGAGCCAACCCCGAGGAGCCCAGAGACCTGGGGTCTCCTTGCAGCTCCGCCACTGAATTTTTGCAGATCTGTAGGGAAATCACTTATTTCCCCAGGATTTCCCCATGAATTTGACAGAGTGCCTTGAGATTCCCCAAGGAATGGCACTGTTCAAGTACAAAGCTTAATTATGATTGTTATAATATAGTCATGCCACTAATTCCCACTAAGAACTGCAAATCGCTCCCATTCCACTCCTCCATCCCCCATGCTTGTCAGTGCTGGTGGACAATTAATTCCCCAAAAGGAATATATTAAACACACGTGAAATCTCCTCTATTCACACGATATCCACAAGCAGACTGCTCAAACATATTTGTGATTTGAATGCATCAAGTGATGTATTCCATTTTCTTTAACAGCTTGACAGAATTTATTCAAAATTCAAGTTGTGACTGGCCAAATAAATCTTATGACGTCCTTCCTTGCCTGTGCTCAACTAAATTCTTCTAACATGTACAAATTTAAAATTCATTTCCCATAAAGCTTGCATAGTTGTCTTTAGAAATCACACTGAATTAGCTGCTTCCCCCCCCGCTACACTCTCCCAAGTTAAATTTAGTCATTTTGAAATCCACAGGAAGCAATCTCAGGAGGAGCGTAGAAGGCTGAGGCGAGTTCATTGAAAACCTCAAATGAATTAAAATACATTGAAAATACCTTGCATTTTTGCCCTGCAATAAACACCAGGGCTGCCACAAGAAATGCATCATCCTCCCTCGGCCAAGCTGAGCAGCAACAACTGCAACTTTCTGTAAGCCCAGGGGTTAATGAACCCCATACCATAAGGGCTAAAGGATAAATTCAGCTCTATGGCTACTGCTTAGGGGGCATCTGAAGGGCGGCTCAATATCCCACCTACAAAAATCATCCCTTCCGTTGTCAGCTCCGCAACCAGAACAAGGAGATCTATTCGTGTAATATTAGGCCCGAAAAAAATTACGAGTTGTGATGAAATTAAAGACATCCAAATTTTTAGCCATTCTCTACTGATAAAGGCTCTATTATTACCATTTACAAAGGGGAAACACAGCCAATTATAAGCTACTTCTGGCACATGCCAGGCCTTGAGTAGAAGATAAGCCAACACAGCAGAGCTTGCAGCTGGAAGCCCAGAAACCTGAAAACGAGCTGACTCATGGAAATATCCTCATATAAAATATCGGGTGGTTATTTTTCTCTGCCTCCTTTCTGTGTGTCTTAGGAATGATATATGAATTGCCTTATTTACTTTGTCCCATAAAACTTACATTTTGTTATTAATGCGCTGCCAGCTCGGGGAGCGGTAGGTGTGGGAGTGGATGGAAGGAGGGGAGAGCAGGGAGGAGAGTGGCTCTTTTTGGGGCACAGCAGGGGAAAGGTCCCCTACCACGCACTGCAGGTCTGAAATCACAACAGCAAACTTTCAGCTGAGCTTTGTCCTGCTCACAGAAAGCAAACCAGCTCCTCTTGGTGCTCAGATTCCATCAAAGTAAGGAGGCTGCCTGCGCTGTTACTTTGGGGAGAACTAGTTCAAAATAAAAGTTTACAAAATTTACACTCCTACCAGAAAACAAAATGTGAGCAGAAGTTTTTTCCTGTTTACACTCTGTGCTGCCCATCCCAAAACCCAGCTCCAGCAGCAATCCTGATACCCACCTCCCCTGATCCTGCTCTTCCCCTGCAAAAAGAGGATGCAACTGGCCGTGGGCTGCCATCAGCACAGATAAAGACTGAATTTACCTGGTCCCTGGCACAGATGACAACAAGGAGCTTTTTCTTACACTCACTTCGATTCTTGTGAGGACTTTGCACCATTTGAGATGTCCTTCCCCTATCAGAAGAATCGTTAGGAGAGGACTGGGTCCAGGTGAGTTGGTGGTAGGGATGCTTTATGCCTCATTTCCTTAGGAAACGAGGTTAAAACACCCTGCCCTCCCCCCTGTTATACTGCACTATTGAATTAAGGACAGTGAATGCTTGTTATGAATACAATTAAAAGCAACAGCCTCATCTAACAATCTGTTTTTATCTGCTCCTCACCTAGACAAGCAGCAAAAGGAATTAAAATCTGAAGGAAAGGGCCACAGTTGGGTTCAACTGGTGAAATTTTGCTCTCCACCGACTTGAAGCATGTTGAAAAAGGTTTCAGTAAGGCAACCTCCCTTAAAAAACTACTGTCCAAAAAAGACAGGCTTTGGATGCTTTTTTCCTGGGAACCCCACGTCTAACAACTACAAGAGCACAGACCGGGAGTATATTTCCATTTTATGAGGGAAGAAGGCATGAGCTTCGCAGCGTTTCTTGCACCAGCTGCCTCCATGGCAGCAGGGTAGGTAATTAAAAAGGACATCATGTAACAGATAAATGTGGGATAGTAAGTAGTCATTACTTGATATATAGTATATCATCTATTATTAGAGGCTAATAACTCTCTAACCTATTCTTGTTAGTCTTTTGTCCACGTAGCTGGCCGTTTGGCACGCTCTAAATTTCTCAACATAAAATTTACTCGATGTTACAACTCATATCTAATCCTTAATTTCTGTGCCTTTCACTGCAGTATATCATGTAGCTAGGTAAAAGCTCAATACTAAATCCTTTGCAAAAGAAAGGACGAACCAACAAAACTCCATGTTTTCACTTTCCTGACAGAAAAAAAAAAAAGGTATATTGAATATTTTTCTCAGTTGTTATTTCAACATTTATTTCCACCTTCAGAATGCTGCAATTCTAGATGTTCAGCATTACTTTACACAGCATACAATAATGCACTTTTTGGCTGATATTTTCACTCATGTTGAAATGACCTGTATTTAAAATACCTTTATACATACATTTAAATACATTTTTAAAAATCCATACTAAAGGGAACCAAAGGAAGTGCTATTGTGTTTAATCACAGGGAGCAAAATCCACAAGTCATGTAAATCATCGTTTCACAATCTGCTCTGCAGTATCCTAAATTGGAAAGTGTATCATAGCAAACAGAGCTGAATTTATAAAGGATTCTTTACACGTTTAAAACATTCATGTAACTTGGAGTGTCAATCTCCATCAGCTGCCCTAGATCACGCCAAGAAATAAAAGTAGAATTTATTTATTAGGAACTTTATTTCTTTTCTTCTAACTACAGATACTTACTTTTTTTTTTTTCATTTTATTTTACTTTAGCTTATTTTATTTTTTACTTTATTTTATTTCTGAAGCCCAGTCTAAAAACTTAACTTGTAATATAAAAGAAGCCGAGCCACTCGAAGTACCCAATTACAGTGTCTCCAAGAAGGTTTAGAAGTCAGAACAGCACTGATAAAAAAAGCCACATGGGATGCAGCAATAATACCGCCTTCGCCCGCAGGATCTCTGCTGATGAGCAGCTATACAAGGACTCCACTGATAAAGGTTTACGGCGAGAAACTGTAGGAGCTGCACCAAAAATGAAACCAGATCTCTGCTTCTGTCTCCTGCAAATTGTTTTCCAGCGCAGCTGCTCTTCTGGGAGACAGAGAACATTTGCCGTGGGTTATCAGAACCTTCCACTTTCGGTTAACCTGGCTTCGCTGCTGGGCTGGGGTGTCACTGGGAAACGTGGGAGGGAGGACAAAGTCTGCAAACGTCCGGGAGAGGCGAGAGCAGGGCTCAGGAGAGGAGCAAAGGGACCCTCCCGGCATCCTCCCGCTCCACATCGCTGTGAAACGCGGCAGGACCCCGCTCCAGATTAAAAGGAGAGCTGAGCAGCGGAGTCAGGAACTGAAACAGCCGGGGAAAACCCTCTCCTAGGGATTAGGAAGCATTTGGCATTCAAAGCGTGTGATGTATTTTTTATGTTGTTTGCCTTGTTTACATATCCTTCATATAAAAGCAGGATTTTGTCCACCAAAGGCTACTAAAACCTACGTGCATTTTTGCAGCACTGTGCTGTTCATTTTCCTCTGTCAGCAACATTGCGTGTGTGCTCATTTGAATCCCATTCCCCATAGTTTTACCCAGAATTGGCACTAGTCGCCCTCTCCTATGGAGGGATTCTGTATACTGTTCTAGAGCTGTTATACTCCACCCCAGAGATCCCTGCAGTTCAGCTCTGGGAGATTTGCTTTCAGGCCTTTGGGGTCCTCTCCTTGTTTAAGAGAGGAAATAAACACAGTTTTCTAGGACTCAGAGCAGAAATATAAAGGTTCCCATAATGAGAGGCTCAGCTTTGGCTCTTGGAAAGATACAGGGAAGGTTGAGCACATGCGAGTGGGCAGCCTGGCCAGAGCACCCTATGCTAATGTGATTACAAAAGGCTGGTATCTAAAAAGGAAAAGCTTGCTTTGATATTACAATGATAGCAAAGGAGGAAAAAGCCCTGTCAAGTTTCTTTAAAAACACTTGACCTGCTTCTGCATGAACCTCCAACCCCTCACATTTTCCCTGAGCTCAGCAGCCGCTCCCCCACATCCCTCCCCGGTCTCTGAGGACCTTTGGGAACTTTCTCCCTGTTGTATTTAGGAGATGAGAAATGTTTTCCTACAGTTCAAATCTCTCTTAAAGCAACTGAATTAAAAAAAATAAAAATAAAATTAAAAAAAATGACTTCACTTTCTAACAGATGCACAAGTGCACCTTGGGATGAATGTGTTACGGAGTCCAAGCTATCACCACCTGCCTCCCAATTACATTTGCTGCATTGTCCCTTGTGGTGTGCACCTGTGACATGTTGGCACGGAGCGGGGACGACTGGAGTGTGCAGGCGTGGACCGAGCCACACGGTGTTTTGCTTTGCAGAAGTCTCCCGGTGGTTACTGCCGTGCTTTCTTAAAGCGCAAGGGACATTCTGCAGCAGCCCATTTTCCTCCCCTTTTCGCTGCGATGAATTAACACAGGGGAACTTGCAGCCCTGTAAAGTGGCAAAGCCATGAAACTACAATTTAAAAAAAACCCAAAAAAAACCAAAAAACCTCTTCACCTCAGGATGCCAAACGTCCAGCTGGCCAGGGACCGACCTAACAAGGGAAAAGGCCATTTGTGGACTCCCTGCTACCTCCACTCACATATAGACCTAGCCAGCCAATTAACTAACCCTAGCAATAATTCCCATCAAATCTCAAGATGATTTTTACACCTGAAATAATAGAGGAATCCACAAGACTCTGACTACCTGCAGCAAGAATGATGTACAAAGGAAGACTTCCAAGGTTTTAGGCTCATTATATTCATTCCAGTATATCGGATTGGGGGGGGGGTTGTTGTTTTTTTTTTTTTTCCCCCCCCCGGTAATGTTACAGCTTTTTAAGTGACTGAACGGCATCTGCACCAAGAGGACCACATGATGTGAAGCAGAAGCAAGGAGACGTGGTATTATGCACACTGTGAGGTACACTGAGCAATATGCTCACAGTGACGTATATACTGACAGGACTAATTTGACATTGGCAAGTGAAAACTTATTTAGTCATTAAGCTATCGTAATTATACCATAGCCAGAGCCAACAGATGCCCTAGCTGAGATCCCTACACATGCAGTCTTTGCAGCGATGGGCTAAAACATAACTTTAACATCCATCTCGTATTGATGGGATTGGTTACAGGGGCACAGATTGGGACACTGTGGTTTCTGAAGTGCCCCACGACTACCTATGGGCAGCCAAGGTGACAAAGGTACTGGAAAATAGCTGAGGGGCATTTGCAGCCTGCTAATGGAGGTCCTGCCACCCAAAGCCTAAAAAGGCAAGAAGACCTCAATGGACTCTAAATCCTTTCATAATGCAGCCTGTCTAAACATTGCTTCTGATTCGTATGTTTTCAGCAAAGAGGATATTTCCTCATAAAAAGGCAGAAGCTATGTACAAGGACAACACTCTCTAGAAGGCAGGAAAACCATGAAGATCCTTTGCACGTAACACATATTCAGAAAAATCAGTCTTTTGTTCCTGCCCCCCCATTTATTCAGATTAGATATGCTTAAGAATGGAAAAGCCAGAAAGACACCAGGACAGAAGAGCTGCAGGACTGTTAAGGATGTGGTATTGCAGTATTTATTGCTGCTGAGATAAGTAAAAAAAAAATCCTACCAACAATGGAGTATGAAAAAAAAAATAATCCAAAAACCAAAACCCTGTTAATGTTTGTGGGGTTTAAGTATAGCAGCTTTAGGTTACCTTAAGGTGACAATTTATAAACAGAATCAAAATTGTGTAATAAGCGAAAAAAAAATCAGTTTCATTCTTAGTTCATGAACTCCCCTGCCAATGACAAAATATGCTATTAGTGGCCTCAGTCTGATTGTGAAAATATCCCTTACTTACAATTGAACGTGCTGGGTGTTGGGTTTTTTCTTCATTGTTGTGTGTTGTTGAGCTAAAAATGACAAAGCCCTGGATTTCGTTGTTCTTGCAATCTATTCTTTTCCCCTGACTTCCTGTTTTCATGAAATTTTAATCAGGCATTTAAAATAAATAGCTATGCAGAGTCTCTATGCCTCTTTGAATGCTTGGGATGGATGTTTTGGGTAAAGTGATAGTCCAGAGACCTTGAGAGCATTTAATCCCATTCTAACTTGGCAAGACAACAGAAAATTAAACCACTGCTCTCTCCACTTCTAGCAACTCTGGAGAGATTTGGAGGGAGGGATGGAGTACACGGGGCAGCACCATGAAATAATGTTCCCCCCCTCTACGAATACTGACAGAAATGAGACTAATTCAGAAAGGTCAGCTCTCTAAAAGAGAAGAAAGGATCACCTCTTTAAACAACAACAAAAAAACAACAACCCCAACCCAAAAGGGAGAAGGGGTGATGCACTCTTCATGCCATTTAAAGGCCCAGGTCTAACACCCAGACGCTCACTGAGCATCCCGCACCCCTGGGCAGGCAGGAGCCTTCACACCTGTGTGGGAAAATCCAAGAAACATCTTGGAGACAAAAAGCTGGGAAGCAGAGAGGAAGGCAGGTTCAAATCTTCAGCCAGCAGGAATCACACTGTCCCTTAAGAGTTTGTAGCTGACAGAATTAAAAACTCCAGATTTTAGGAAATCGGAGGAAAGCTGCTTGAGTTTCAGGGTCAATGGTTCAGTTATTAATGAAGGTGACATGATTTGATATGAGAGTCAATGACCCCAGATCACAGCTAAGCCTGATCCCTGAGCCTTACTCTAATTTTAACTTCCATGGGATTTTTATTATCAGGCAAATTAAGAGGTAAGTGCTCCGTGGTACAAACAATAAAACAATAACGGACAAATTGGTCAACAACTTATTACTGAGTTAAACCTCTTGTCAGAGACCAGTCGTCTTCTGCTGGTCATAGCTTTCTGGATAACTGTGTTTAAACTGGAGGAGTTTAAACACAGTCACTTCTCCAGTCGCTCGTGTGTTTTGGAAACATTTCACTTCCACCGGCATGGGGGTCAAGGTTTTTTTGCTTGAACCAGGAGGAAGATAGAGATGTTTACTCTGTAGTTGTGTACACTGTTCATTTCTAACAAGGAAGAAAGAACTCACAATCAGCTGCCATCTCCAAAAAAGAAAAATAAAGACAAACGTGAGAGCAGAGCTAAATCACGCAGCAAACTTACAACAGCAGCTTATAAAAATGAGGGAGATGTAGCCGCTTTAGAGATGTGAATGAAAAGTAAGAGGATTATGGAGTCCTCTTGAGAGGAGACATACTTGGCAGGGCTCACGAGATGGCACAAATAACCTCTTCCATCGAGAACAATACAAAAGAATCAGGATGAAAACTTCCAGGAGTCCATGCTTAAGGAGTTCTGTCCAATTTTGGGGGTCCCTTCTCACCCAGTTTCTGCTTGACTCCCGTTTCACCCCAGCCACTCTGCTCACAGCCCAGCAGCAGGTTGGTTTTCATTTTTTTGTTTTTTCCCCCCTCTCTTCTTGCCATGCAAACCTTTTGAACCCTACTCATAGGTGCAGGAAGCATCATTTACACAGTGGGATACATATTGCTTCTGCACACCACTGTGAACCATCAGCAGAAATCTCTGCGATGGCCAGCTCGCCAGCCTCTCCTTGGCATAGCCCCTGACTTTCATATATCAAATGAGCAAAAATATTCCAAGCAAAGCAAAACAGAGCGAATCTTGGCTCCTTGTCCTTTAACATACATATTCAATGTGCAGGAAGCTAGGAAGAGCTATTCATGGGGTTGGCTTGTTTTTGTTGGTTTAGGTTCGGGGGGAGGGGGAGAATTTTCAATGCACACTGCATCCTCCACAAATTTTAATAAGTGCTTTAAGCCACAGTGATCCTGATCACTTTCCTCTTCTTCCCCCCCACCCCCGCCTTTATAATTATTTATTTTTTTTTTAAAAAGTGTTTAATTTCTGCAAGGACATTTCACTTTAAAAGGAAGAAAGGGCTGCACCATCAGGGCTGTGCAGTGCAAAGCTTTTTCTAGTCATTTCCAACAATATATTTTGGAACGGTTCCCAGTAAACAGGCCAGATTAGCTGCCTTTGGTTCACATTTTACATTGTTCACGAGATAGGGAAGCTCTGAAAAGCAGACTCTGTCCATACTGTTTGGTTGCAATAAAGCTAATTCTATTCAGTCCTATAGCAGTATGATAGCACTTGTGTAGGATTTCCCTTCGCTTGCATATTTATAGGGTCTTGTAGAGCTCCGCTGTAGCTCAGTGCCAGCATGAAGAAATCAAGCTGTCAGTAGTTTCTATTTTTGTCCCTACCTATAGTTTCAGTAATGACAAGTGAGTGAGGCAACATATGCATTTCCCATCTACAGGAAAAAATTACTGTCTTCCTTCAGTGTCTTACATCTGTGCTACAACCTATTTTCCTAGGGCTTCAGATTATGTTAGCTGATAGTTAACATGGATAAGCGCTGGTCAGGTGCAGCTGATTCCAGACACTGCATTAGTTGAACCACAAGAGAAGTCCCAGTGATTCAAAATTCCTGGTGCTTTTCCTTTCTGCCCTTAAAAAGAGGGGGGAAAAAAGTGCCTTCCTGGGAAAAAAAAGCTGTTAACGTATGGTATCCCAGCTCCTATCATGCTTTGATCAGCACACACGTTCAAGCAAATGAGGATTCTCCTCCTAAGATTAAGAGAGTTGCTGATTATATTTAATGTCCTCTTCTTGACCCCAGATGGTTAACTCGTTGCTGCAGCTTCTGAGGGAGTTGTTTCAATGGGAGCAGATAACTCCAAAGCCAAGCTGCAGTCAGCAATGCCGTGCCACGCTGCTTTATCAAAGCAAATGGAAAGGATCTGGGGACCAGGCTCCAATCCTAACAGAGACACAACGTCTCCCAAAAGCTGCTTAATTATTAAGGCGATGCCTGCATCATTCGCAATCCCCCCCCTCTTCATCTGGGAGATGCTAATTCTACATTTACTAATGTTTCAGCCACACTGGGGCATGGTCACCCCATGAACGCCATTTAATGCAGGCCAAAATTTGGGAAGTGCTGCTCATGGTCCCCATCAGCTGGAAGACTCTGAAGGCAGTGCCAGGGACAGCAGGCACCCACCCTTGCTCGCAACTGCTTTGGCTTGACAGCATCAAGGCATTTACAGCCTCCAACATGACTGCATCAGATCTTCAATGACAGCTAATAAAACGGAACTACACCCCACTGCTTTGAAAAGCTGCAACTCAAAACTCCTTCAGAGATTATACTTATTTAAATAAGAGAAAGACACCGGGCTTCAACAAAAAGCTCATAAGGAAAATAGCTTGACAAGTTTGATAACAAGGAGCACACTCTTTTTTTCATATTCTTTCCTGTCCTTGCCTTCCCCACAGCCTAGAAAAGCAGATATTTATCCCTCACTTGCTTCTGCTTAGGCAAGGCACAGGGAGATGTGCACACCTCAAAGTTAAACCTTTATCCATGCTGCCCCTCCACCTAAAATAACTTTTTTTTTTTTTTTTGACCCTGCTGGGAGTCCAGTACACCAAAAGGAACAGAATTGAAACAGGAGGAGAGGGGAGACAGGAGACAAAGCAAGAACTGTTGGGCTGGGTTGTAAATAAAAAGCAGGGGGGAAAAAAATATGTTAAAAAATACAAGGCGACGCTATAAATCCCTCTCTCCTGTGTGAGCAAGCTACTGTGTTACAGAGCTGGAGGGGCTGTGAGACTTCCCGTTACTTTATAGTCCATGACGATCACCCTCTTACAGTGCCACAGGATAACAAGCAAATGTCCCGACTCCCATGAAGCCGCTCATAAAAAGACGCACTACCCAGTCTCTGACAGCTCTCAGAACAAGAGAAGCAAAAAGAATGCATTATTTCCACCCACCCCCTCCCATCCCCATGAACTCGTTACTTATTTTGCTAATTGTGATTGAATTGTGTGCTAGGGCTGGGGGTGTTGGAAAATGGGGAGAAGGAGAGGGAGAGGAAGAGAAGGAGGGAGCCCAAAACCAGGGAGCCTTTCTGCTTGTTAATACACGGGCAAAATGATATGCACATATACAGCTCCGAAAGCTACCGCGGGGAGGGAAGTAACACAAAGGAGCCATTTACTGCCTGAAAACTGTCTCTGAACAAACCCATTGTGTTAAAGTAATACAAATTCACAACACCTTCCTGCCTCTTTCTCCATCTGGATCTGGCCTAGTTTGGGTCAAGGACCCCCGCAAGCCCAGCTCAAGCTCCACACCCTCGGGCCCTGGTGGAGCTGTGGCTGCTCAGCGTCCTTCAGAGGTTCCCTCTGAGGTCCCAATGCCATGCTGATAACGCAGAGGTGGGAGAGAGGGAGGAAGGAGAATAATTTGGCCAGGAGACTCTTAAAAATCCATCAACTCATTTCTGGCCAGGCTGTGGGTTTATCTGGAGAGGCAATTTAAATCCAAGAACCAGAAGGAGGTATCTTTTGATGTAACATTTTGTTCTTTTTCTGAATACAAAGTTATTCCAGGCAATGCAGTTGGCCTGAAATAGTTATCGGTTACAAAACCAGGACTGCTCCCATCTCCCCTCCTTGTGCAAGGCAAAGAAGATCCTCCCGCTGAGCTCCAAAGTAGGGGAAAAGCTATTAATTAAAAATAATTCTCCACGTTAAGGCTTGCTGCCTAGAGCTCAGTTAATATTAAGGAAATTCCAGCCGTTCACTCCCTGCTGCTGGAGCCTTTTCTTTCTCGATTTTGTTTTGCTAAGCTTTTTGAGAAAAAAAAGGAAATATGGATATCACCTCAATGACTCCAGCTCCTCCCCCCAAAAAAAAATTCAGGCTCTGCTCTGCTCTTCCCCTCTTTGAGGAGGATCCAAACCACCAGCCTGGCTCACACCAGAGAGGAGAGCAGGTTTATTCACCTTCCACTTTCTTCTCGACCTGAGGTGAGGACAGGGAATGTCCCCTGACCTCCGTACCACCCAAGTGATTAGCACCAGCCAGAAGAAAAGAGTTTTCCTGACTCACAGCAGGGCTGCCCCCTGTTTCTTCTCTAGCCCCATGCTCCTGCTGAGCATCACAGCTCCACTTCTTCAAATATTTGCCTTAAATTTTCAAGCCCCATGCACACCCTCCTCAGCCCCAAAGAAGCACCATCTCTTCCTGAGGAACCAACCTGTGGAAACCTCTATCTGCTTCTCCAGCTACTGCCAGAGCCCCACAGACCCTCTGACCCCAGCCCTGGGATACAGGACCTTGGTGAAAACAGCTAATACAGGGAAAAGTATCTTTATTTTCTGTTTATTGATGGCAAGGTACTTCACCCCAGCGATGTTAATCATCATGGAAAACTTCTAAAACCCATTTAAAATAACCTTTCACGTTTCATGGGGCATTGCTGTACTGTTTGGGAAATGCAGAAAGAATACAAAAATTGAAACACGAAGAAAAAAAGAAACTAAATCAAACTTCTAAAACATTCTTTGCTGTGCTGGGGAAAGGTTGCAATTATGTAATAAATGTTAAAAGAACTGCAACAATTAAGTTGATTTCAATAACGACAATATTACTGCAAAATTCCTACCATTAAATATCTCAAAGTACATTTTACACTCTCTTTTTCTTTACAGCTGCATAGAGTTTTTAAAAAAAAAAAAAATCACTCCATTTCCTTGATTTTTTTCAGAATTCATGCAGCATGCAGGAATCTTTTAGAGAATGAACCCCCAAAAGCTTGTTTTATCAAATTCCAACTTTTACCATTTCAAACCCCATCATGCTGAAACTTGATGTACAAGCTGTCAGAACAAAAGCCTCATCTCTTCAGTGCACATATTTTAAAGCCATTACTTTCATTTTTCAAACAGCAACAAAAAAAACCCAGAAATACCTTCAGAATTTTTTATGATTCCCAACTTTTTTGAAGTTCTTAAGCCTCAAAAGATTTACTTAAAACAATTTCTGTGTTTTCAGGCAGTAAGTTTTTAGTACACATTTTTAAGTGTGCTTTTCTAAATGTTCTTTTCTACCAAGATAAAGGTTAGGAGAAGGTAGTGACAAAGACAGTATATGATGGGGAAAAGTATTTCATACACTACTGTGAATTTACATATAGCTGTAAAATGTGTTATGCCAAAAAGAATTCCACTAGGACAGACAAATAACCACTTTGTTCTTAGTCTTACCAAGATGTGAATTTAGATCCTGATTCAATAAATTGTTAAGTCCATGCTCAGACACATTGAGCTGAGTCTTACTGAAATCGTAGAGGCTGCAGATCAACTTAAGTTTTTATTTACATGGGGATTTTGGTCCACAAAAGCAGCAGAGCCGGAAAGAGCAAATCAAAGATCATAGCAATGCTTTCTTTCAAAACTGTCACTGCACCACAGTGCTAACACACATCCAGCAAAACAGGTGAACATATTCCCATGGGAATTTCTGTAGGACTCTGAGTACGGATTACCTGGCTTTGACTATGGATCTCTGTTCACTGATGATGCAGGATTCACACCGAATCCTACTCAGCACCTCAGAGCTAAGCTAAGAAGGAAAGTGGTGCTTTAAATTATGTCCTAGCCCAAACGTGGCAACTTATTTCACCTGACCTTCAGCAACAGTGATGATGTAGCCCATGATGCTGACCCCTTCATGCTGCCATTGCCACCCTTCTCTTTCATAGAGAAAACGACGCTCTGCATTACTACTACATAAATCCATTATAAATGCTGCTTAGACTCATCAACAGCATGTGAACATCTCTTTCAGCCCATCATGTAAATTGTACTCTTGATTTTTTAAGTCCTCATCCTTCCCTTAAAACTGTTTACCCAGCCTGAATTCACACACATTCACATCGAGTCATCCAGGTTGTTTCATGGGCCACATCGATTTCATCAGCAAAATGTTAATGTGAGCCCTTTTGAATCAAAAACCACAGGATGTTTTACTTGAGCTGCACAAGCTTTCCCAAATCCCAGCCGAAGGATGCGGTGCTCCCTGCGAGCAGAGGAGTAGCTACTCATGCAGCTTCTTACTCACTTGTCTTTCCTGGGAAGCTCATCCCAAATGCCTGCAAGAGAAACTACTGAACACAATATCACTGCCTGCATAACTATATTGATATTGCAATAAATACAAATCAAACACCACTTTTGATGTAAAAGCTACCAATTGAGAATTTCACTTCCATGTGAGGCTGCTTTTCATTTCCTACAGTGATATTAATTTCTAAATTTTTCCTCCTGTCTCCGCAATTACTTTTTAAGCTCCGCTATTTCACATCATCAATCCCACTCGTAAGGCTGCAAGTCACCTAGATGCCATCTGTTGACAAACAGAGTGATGGAAAGTCTGAATAATACACTGAGCCAGGGTTATAGATGCTACATTTCGACGTACTCAGAGGTGTAAAGCTGGGGGAACGGATTAATAATTACTTTACCTGAAACTAAATCAGTTGTTCTCTAGAGGCCTGACCACAGGCCGAATCTAGTTTTATAAATAGCTTGGTTTAGTCTGAACTAATTCAAACAAACTAGTTATGCAAATATTCAGCACTCCAACGGCAAGATGCTTCTCTGATAGTTCTTGCTTTAGCATGTCAATCTGAAACCTTGATTGCTTTTCTCACACTTCTTTGGATGAAAGGACATAAACAGCTATGAAAACCAGTTCTTTAATATGCTGCTCTTCAATTCAATTCAAACATACACTTATTGCAAAAAGAACAACATGAACTGAGGAAAAAAAATCAGAATGGAAAGAGCACCATAATGTAATAGCAAATGCAAAGCAATTTTCATTCCTGGATCCTGGAGGATTCATGTATGGAGCAATTTTTCTACTATATAGCAAAAAAAGGGATGAGGGGGAGGAGCACATATCTCCAGTAGAAGTTTGGGACACCTTATGCAGGGTTACTTTGTAACTTAAATGCTACATTTTTGCAAGCTTTTTAAATCCACTGCTAATAATTTATATTTGGTACGACGGACAGTGTATGCGTATTATTGCAGAGGACGAAAAAGTCCTAAATCTTACTGGCTTGGACTCTTTGACCTCAACAAGTTTAGACTGAAAACATTTGTTACATGATGAAAACCTTTGTGAGAATGCTAATAACATTCTTAAAGGGTTAATGATGCCGAACTGATTGGCACTAAAAACTGGATTTCATTTGGTGTAGTGACAGAGAAACTCTGCCACCAGGAGTACACATTCATGCCCACATTATTATAGGACAATTTAGGTCATCTTATTTTAAATTTCATGGCTCTGTAACATAGATGTAAATCAAAGTCAGTGAGGCAAATGATGATTTTTCCATAGTGAGATTTTTATAGTCTTGATCTTGAAAATATGCTTTGGGCCCAAGCTGTCTATCAAAATCCTTTGAATTAGCCACAGGAGTTTGTGCTGCTGCTACTGCACAATTAGAATCAGAAAACAGAGGCAGAAAGCTCTCCGAACAAGGCACGTCTCATCATTTTTAAAGTCTGGGCTATACAAACAATTACCGTTTTTAAAAGAGTTGGAATCATGAGCTGTTCGGCTCCAGTAACACGTGAATATTGAAATGAGGATATTTCACACTGAAATCCTAGGCACAGCTAAGAGACTTAAGCAAACACTGTGTGCTGCTACTGAGGCTCAAAACACCACAAAGAGATACCTGTGTTTACTTTGCATTCCTATATAGAAGCTTGTGTGTTTACACCTGCACTGATAATTTGTAATTGAAGAATTTCAAGTGTTTAATTGCATGATTGTAGTGTGCAGATTCAGCCACAGACAAGCGATTCCTTACTTTAATAAACACACCATAAATCTGATGTATTGGTTGTTTGCTTTTTTAGACCTGATTTATCTGTCACTTTCATTTCCAGATTTGATTTATTGGTCAATTCCTTTTCAAGATTTGACGGATTGGTCATTTTCTTTTCCAAATTTGATTAAAGCACATTGCACAAGGCCTTTCTGATCTATTTCTAAATATTACACATATATCTAGTATATATCTTTAAAATCTTAATTCCCAAACTTTCTTGATTAATAATTCATTTCTATCTTGGGCTAGTCCTTGTTATACATGAGTATAATCTGAATTAGATGAAACAAGCAATTACAGTGGACATAAAATACAGTAAGCGTAGTTTTACAATAAATCGCACTCTATGAAGCTTTAAAGAGAGTCTGGAGATTTATAAAAAGCATTAACACAAAATAGGTAAAATTTGAGTTCTAGCTTCAACATTTTTATGCTCCAGAATTACATGCTGCAAAAGCAAACAGAAGGGAATTGGTGCTGTGCAGCTCGGGATTGCCTCAGGGACAGCAGAGGGGGAATGGTGGTGGAAGGTACAAGGCTCCATTTGCCACGACAAAAGCCGCTGGGGCAAATCTCTAGGGAAAAAAGGCACTCACAAAATCCCAGGAAGGGTCCTCTCGTCCCAGCCCTACGCTCACCCAAGCCAGAGCAAGGGGCCAGATTATCCTTTGCAGGGGACGAGAACCTGATGGAGTTACAGACTCCATGGTGAAAGCAAGGAGGGAGGTGAGCCTTGACGTACTGTCCAAACTTCAGCAGTGGTAATTAAATCCTGCCTAGATAAAGTCTCTCTGCACCCTCAACAAGATACAGGTTTGTTATCTATTTCCTAATCTGCCCCAAACTGTGGGCAGTGCTGTTTTACACAGCCAGACAGCTGATTGGTTCCACTGGCACGTGAAAGGAGACGTATCCATCCATCTCTTATCTGCCTCGCAGGGGTGTTTTGAGGGCTAATTAATAAATATTTGGAAAGATGAAAGGCACCCAGGAAATGCAAGGCATTATTATTCCACACTCACCTCGGAGCAGATCTCTAGATAAACTGTATGACCTGGGAATTCAAACAGTACATGGCTGTATTTCAGCATTAGCTTCCTGGATGGTTCACTAGACAAAAAAGGTCCCATCCTGTCTAAGGCTGAGCACCTCCCAGGGGGAGCTGAGTAGCAAAGCTCCCACTGAATCCAAGAGAAATCAAGAGAGCCTCTCATGTTGACAGGAGTGGCAGTAAATGCTCAGCTACCCACAGAAGAAGGCTGCCTTCAAGGAAAATTCATTTGTGCCTTAACACATGTATTCCACATTTGTGCTATCAGCTCAGGACAATCACCAAAGAAACCTTTTCCACTGGGTTTAGTGGGAGTTTGATTTGAGCCTGAAAGGAGAAGCAGAAAGAGCAGAATGGAGTGGGCAGCAGTTGCCTCCGAGGTCTTTACAGAGTTTCCCCTCTATCTACACAACTAGCCCTAAATATAAGGAATGTGCAGAGATAGGACACAGACGTGCCATGGTCAGAGCCAAGGATGCAGAGCAAGGATGCCACTACCTCTGGCCCTGAAAAATTAATGAAATAGTAATGATAAAAATGGCAAAAAGAAGTACAAAACCAGGAGCTGTTTCCATAACACTGTTAATCAGATGCCAGCAAACACACACGTCTCCTGGATACCACAAGCCCAAGCATGACAACAGCTGCAAGCAAAGGATCCATCCAAAGTCCACTGAAACCATGGAAAAGAAGGATTTAGGAGAAACCCCTGTATCCAAACACTGTCACCTCTTGTCTGCATGACAGCTCATGAGCAACATACCCCAGAAAGCTGTATCTTGGCTGGGTGACTCATCTGCCTCCTCCATTGATTGAATGCAGCATCCCTTTATGTGGACAAGAAGAAAGCAGATAAAGCTATTTAAAATTACACCTCCCATATTTAGTCTCTTAGCTGTAAGAGGCACCAATATAGACAGTAATTGCAAAAAAATTCTAGGGATGGACTAAGCACTATTATTTTTTTGTCATTCAAAATCTCATAGAACTTGCTTTTGGTTTTGTTTTTTCTTTTTTTTTTTTTTTTTAATATGGTGATAAGATTGCAACATTCTCATCCTTCGGAGAAAACAGATTTCCAAATTGCTCAATGAATCTCCGATCTTGTGTGTATTAAAATCTAGCATAACATGCAAAGAGTTTCTCAGCCGTTTTCTAGACATACTAGCTAAGGACAGGTTGCCTGCTCCCCATGGCCAGCTACCTTGAATTTGGTGAGACCTCATTACTGGTTTGCCATAAAGTAGAGCAGCCCATTTCCTGGCCCCAGAAAGATCTGAGTGAGGGCAAAACAATCCCAGCAAAGGTCTTGAACCTGAAGACTCAGAAGACGACACCGTAAGATAAAAGGCATACCTACACCTCAGAAGATGAGCTCCATAACTGTAGGTGTGAGAGCAGGCTGATTTCAAAGGGTGGGATAGTTTGAGAGGCAAAGGCCTCCAGACTTTCACTGACCTTTTTGAATATCTCTGAAATGATCTGAGCTTCTAATTTTCATGCGCATCCAATAATGACTTCCTGTCCTCCTCAACCACTCCAAAAGTCAACGTTATGCTGTCCAAGACAAACTGCCGCCTTACGAGGAGATAGGAAAAGACTTCTGCCCCAAGTGACTAACATCCAGCCCCCTCTTACTTTCCCAGCAGAGCTTTCCCCTCTCTTTTCCACTATGCCAGCGTTTTCCCACGCAGCCCAAATCCACATGTGAATACTTCGCACAGCAGGGAGCCAATTCTCACACCAAACGCCAAACCCTCCAGAACACTTAAACACACACTGCAGTGTGCATCCTGCACTTGTTGAAATGTAAAATGGGTCTAATACCTTGTTTTTCATTTGCTGCCTTCCCTCTGAGACAACCTTTCAAGACAAACAGGTTGAGCGTGGGTACAACGTGGAAGTGGTTTCACTGAGGTTTTATACAACCTAGTTCCCACCAAGGCTCGGAGAGCATCCCAGTGCCTTCTGCTTCAGAGGTGTCTGGTGGTGGTGTGGGTGGCTTGGACAAAAAATGGGGATCTCATTTGCGCTGACTGGGCTTCCGAGAAGCGGTTCCCCACTCGCACTACTCTGCAGCAGCTTGCTGTGCTTCCAGCAATGAAATACAGCAGAGCCATCCAACTGTCACCGCTCTCATGTTGATGGAGCTCTGAACATGCTGCCACAGGAAACTATAAAATTATCCTTCCCAAAAATGGACAGGGCTCACTGTGTTATTTAAAAAAAACCAAACAACCGAAACAAAAAAAAAAAAAAACCCTAACAAACCCACACTTTCCCCACCAATAACAAAAAGAAAACCCAACCCTCCCCCCCAAAAATACCCCTGTGATCAGCTACTGGCTCTCGCTCTGTTCACCTATTGCCATACAGAGGGCATTTACATCTAGAGGAAAACAAGGAACAGATGTTGGGTGATTGAAAAACTTGAGCCTTCCATTGTTTTATTGACTTGTCACCACGGAGAAATTCGCTTTAATTTACTTTAAAAGTAAATGACTTGATCTTCATAAAACTGGTGGCAAGTCACAGTTCTTAATGAGGATGTTAAACAAGGATTCTGTTTAACAACCAGAGGCACCAATTCCAAACGCAATGCCTATTTGAACAGACACATCTATCTTCTCTTTTGAAACATGCTGGTTTATTTTCAAGATGTTCAACATACCCAGGGAAAAAAAGAAGTCTTTGAGCCCTTGAAAGCCTGTACAAAAGCTTTAGCTTTCCTTCCCCCCCTCACCCTCATGATATTTGACTGTACCAGATTGTACCACCAAGCAACTTGACCCTTTTTTTTTTTTCTTTTTTTTTTTGAAAGGAGTAATTCATATCTAAATTGAGACCTTTTGAACCTTTGAACCCTACTGGTTTCAAGACAGTCTACAATGTTAACTTGAGGAAAAGTGAAAGAACAAAAAAAAAAAAAAACCACGCCAGCAGTCCAGGGACTTAAAATCAGGCAAAGACACCCAACTTTTTGAAAATAAGCTCGCAGCTAGTGCCACTCCTGACTACAAGCCTTGATGCTTTTGAGAGGCTGAATTCAGCTCCCCACACCCGAACTCCAGTACTGCCAGTCCAAACCAAGCAACACTGATGACTCTGAACGGACAAGTTGTCACCTGGCTAGTGGAAAGTGAAGGGTCTTCCAACCACCTCACAACCAGGGGATCAGTTCCCATCATGGCCATCAAGAATACACCCATGATAAAATTAGGTCTGTGAGGCAGAAGGACTTCAGCGATGGGAAATGAAGATACCTCATTCACAAAAAGATAGTACAGAGTTTTTCAAAGGGTAGAGAAGAGACCGACACCTTTGCTACTTTCACATGTCCTCACTAGAAAAATTTCTCTGGAGATCCTAATCCAAATGTGTTTTTCCTAAAGTTTGGCTGCAACAGGCTTTAGTTGAAGTCTGGAGTGACCCATGATCTGTTTGCAGTCTTTCTTTACACTACAAAACTCGCACAACTATGCAAGAAATTTCACCCACACCTTTCTTGGAAGCACTTTGCAGCTTACAACTTACAGCTGCTACTCAGCTTGGGAGTTTTCTACCATCTAAATTGGTCACACTCTCTGCCTCCATCTGATCAGTATGTCCAGAATGACAGAGCGGAGTGAAGCCTGGGCAGTGGGGTAATGCCCACATGGCTAAGAGAACCTTCTGGAACCCAGCGCTCGCTCAGCCTCTGGCTCAGCACAGTAACAGAGCTACTGCTGGAGAGCCAATTTCCCCACAAGTCAAAGAAAATGGCTCTAATTAGTCACAAGCACTTCTTTCCACAGCTCCCTGGAAGTCTCTCATCCAAGCACAGACAACCCTCAGCAAACTCCGTTAGTCTGAGAAAAGCTGAGCCCGAGGTGTTAACGGCTGTGAATATAATGCAGTTAAATTAATTGGGTTGTCCATCCTTGGTATTTGAGAAGTCCCTTTTAAATGTTACAACATTTTTTTTTTTTAAACAACTGAGTTATTATTTTCTCCTGAACTCCATTCCCATTTTAACGCTGATGTTCAGTTTCTTTTGCAAATCGAGTGAAGGTAAAACTCTCCCAATAACATACCATCCTTCTGAACAACTTATTTCCTTTTGGTGCAGTTTCAAGCAGATAGAGTTGTAATGGCCAAAATAAATTTTATCCCAGAAATGCAGAAAGCTGAAAGTTAAGCTTAACTTATAAACCTTTTTCTTTTTTTAAAGGGAGACAGTATCATGCCAGCCTTATCACTGTGACAGTCACAGTTGTTTAGATTTATTACGTAATGGTAATCAGGCTATACAATAAATTCGCTATAGTAATGCGTTAATCACTTTGCAAAGAAAAATGAACTACTGAAAGGAAGACAATACATTTTTCTTGGTCTTCTTCCCCATGGTAAAAAATTGGTCACTAACTTCATTCTTTAGAGAAGGAAGCATATATTTTCACTTTTGCTGCTGTATCTCTGATTTGAGCCAATGGCTCAGCAAGGTCAGTCTCATTTTACTTCCTACATAACTGAGCTCCACCAATATTTCTCAATGAGATCTTCCTTTAGAGCTAGAAAATACCAAAGCTAAAATGTCTACTTGACTTGTTAGCTGCTTTTCCTGATTCTGCATATGCTTTCGTTGTGTACAGAAAGTTTATCCTTTTGGATAAGACAAGTTTTTAAGCTGATTGAGATGGATCACTGGGGGGATATAGAAGTCCAAAAAGGTTTATAAGACAGAGGATGCTTTCAATGCAAAGCAGAGGTGGAGCCTCAGATGAAGCAAGAGAGATGATGTTATAGATAATTGTATCACAAAGGGACATTTTTATCTTCCTTTCAGAGATGTACATTATGAGTGTGAACACCCCAATCATAACCCTACTTCAAGGATAAACTTCATCTATTATTCGTGAAAACTGTCACCTCCCATCTCCAGAACTGGTATGTGGTCTCTACAAGTGAGGTGATAGTGTGTCCCACTGTGTCCCCCCTAGCACCTTTCAATAGAGGGTTTGGTTAAGGCTTAAATCAGGAAGCCAAAATCCTGCAAAATTTTAAACCACCTCTAAGAGATGCTTCCTGGTATTCTGCTGTGCTGATTAATCCCACTGCAGGGCAATTTGTACCAGCATGTCCTAGAAGAAAAGTCTCTGGGGAATATTTTCTTGCAAGTAAATTCTTTTGTTTTGCTCCAGGACATCTCCCCACCAACCTCCCAGGCAAGACGCTGGAAGACAATGAGTAAAGCAGAATTAGCAGGATCTGTCTCCCCTCTTTTTTCCCAAGAAGCAAAGTGAATCTTTATTGAAAGAGCAGCACTAACGTCTCTTCTAACTTAAAAATAAAGGAAAAGGCTATTTAGAGCCAACACCACAGCCCAGGTCTGTGCGGATAGCTGAAAAATCCTCTTTGGTCCACCTTCTTCTGCAGCATTTTGGGAAAACTTCCATGTGTCACAAAGGAAAAGCTGGATCTATCCAAACCTACATAGAAGCTGGAAGGTTTTGAAACGCTGGATCTGACCAGCAACACCAGCAGAGGGAAAGGCACCGTGCAGATGGCTGTAGCTGCTCAGCTGCTATTGAAATGAATGAAACTCTTGTAACAAAACCCGGGTGCATGCAGCACTTGAAGTTACACCTCAAGGGACACCTTGCAACTATAGAGGTTGCAGCCTATCTTCCATTTTTTACTTTTATACATAAAATTACAACATGTTAAATGTTTCCTAGTGCCTGTCAGTAAATTCTGGCCGTATGTTGCACTACAATATTCCCGTTACCAGACTAAATTCATGGGGAGGCTGCAGTTAACACTTCCAGGGAAAGAAATGCTCCTTTACCCTCTATCCCACAGAAGCAAAATTATCAGAGTAAGAATTAAATTATTCCCTTTTCAGACATTGTAAAGCCTCCAGGCAGCATCCTCACAGTCCTTTTCAACACAGGTAAATTGAATTCCAGCAAGTTTACTGTATGTGGACTCTTCAGACCAGATATTAAATAACAAAGGCACGACCGTAACAGAGGAAGAAAAGGCTGAAAAACGTGGAGTTGTTTAATCTAGAGGAAAGGAGGCTGCAGCCAGCCATAACAACGGCCTTCAAATATGCAAAGGGTCAGTGCAAAGAGGAAAGGAATGGGCTGTCCTCAGTGTCTGCGGTGACCAGGACATAAGGGACCTGTGCCACGGGTTAGACAAGGAGAAATGCTTTTGAGAAGGGACAGTGGTTGAAGGTCTGCCAGGGGGGCTCCGGGGAGGTGTCACGTTCTCCACAGGGGGCTTTAACGACAGGTTATGCAAATACCTGTCAGGGATAACGCGAGTCTGTCTGACCCTGCCTTGTGGCACAGGGATGGATTACATCACTCTGGAGAGTTCTTCTAACCCCATTTCATTTATGATTTTATACAGCACAGGCCCCCAAGGGTAATTTTCCCCACTGCTCAAGTTTTTCCCTTATCTATTCAGTGCTGGCACATCACTTCTTCCAGCTACCCAATTACCTGCTTTGGGATGTGCTCCCGTAAATGGGGAAGCTGGTGTCTGCAGGGCAGCCAGGCTATGGCACAGGCTTACACCGCTCAGATCTGTCACCTAATTCTTATGGAAATAAGTAAACGAATGGGAGGGTGGTTGGTGTAAGAATGTAAGGATTTGGGCCAAATTTTGAGGATTGCTTTGAGATGAATTGTGCTAAAAATATGTAAATAATTCTAAAATTTCATGTGGCTTTGCCTGGCATCTTCACGGGTATGTGGCTTTCTGCTGTTTGAGGGAAAGCCTGAATAGGGCCCGCTGCCTGACTCCTCTGCCCCCAGCCAGGCTTTTCTTGGTGGGGACAGGGTGGGTATGGGACCAGACAGGAGTGTCAGTGCCTGTATAGAATCATAGAATGGTTAGAGTTGGAAAGAACTGTAAAGATTATCTAGTGCCAAACCCCCTGATGTGGTCCCACTAGACCACATTGCTCTAAGCCCCGTCCAACCTGGCCTTGAAAATCTCCAGTGATAGGGCATCCACAATTTCTCTAGAAAATTAAGAAAAAAAACACCAAAAAACACCAACTTCAAGAAAAACAGAAAAATAAGTGGAAAAAAAATGAACCAATGCCTTTCCACTTTCGCCTCTGCAGTTTAATTTCTTGCAAACTTTTTCCTGACATACATGCCACGCTAATCTATAATCTAAACTTTTCCCGTGCATTCTCTCATCAAACTACAGTATTTATATTGCAAATTAAATTTGCTTTCTTGATTGCAACCTGGCAAAACTAAAAGTATATAATAAATTTAAAGAAATGCTTAAATGGATGATATGTCCGTAAATAATCCTTGTACCTAATCTGAAAGCCATTAGGTAGTTGGAATGATGACTGATTTAACACTGCCCATTTAGTTTACCTGTAATAACGTGTTATTTAAATTCAAGACTATATTTAGTACAC
The DNA here is from genome assembly GCA_013400055.1 of Nycticryphes semicollaris. Classification (NCBI taxonomy): domain Eukaryota; kingdom Metazoa; phylum Chordata; class Aves; order Charadriiformes; family Rostratulidae; genus Nycticryphes; species Nycticryphes semicollaris. The sequence goes on from VXBJ01001054.1 coordinate 785,396, forward strand.
CCTGGACAAAAACCTTCATTTGGAAATAATTGCAGAACTTGAGAGTTTTTTTCTTTTATTTTTAAAAACAGATTTAATTAAAAACACTAGATGAAATAAATATTTTAGGCAACCAACAACAAAATGGGAAAATACCATGTGTTTGGAGTTTTAGTGCCCTCTGAGTGCTGGAATTTATTTGCAGCAAGCAGAAAATAGACAGCAAGCATAAAAATTCAGCAGATTCCCGCTAGTAAAATTATTTATCAAGCTAACAAGGGAGGAACCCTTCTAGTAGCAACAAGCCAGCAAGGAAAAGACGTGCCTTTATATTTTACCTTTGGGTTAGCACACCAGTAAAAATGCCAACTGACAAGCACTTCACATAAACATTTCTTTCTAAATGAGCTGCCTCGTTAGAAAAAAAAAAAAAAGAAAATCTAAGCAAAGGAACGCTACAGTCAACAGACAGAAAAACCCAGGATGCACACTACATTGCTCCATACTACAGAGAAATATAAATAAAGACATTAAAATAATGTTGATGCATAAATGACTTTAATAAATTAACACTTTGTTTCGCATTTAAAATAACTACCTGGGCTATAAATCAGTCTTAGCTTCAGTTCTACCAAGAAGGAATACGTCCCAGGTATCTATTATTTAGATCTTTCTTACCTCTGGAACTAAATATACACATGCACACATATATACATATATATATATATATATATATGTATGTGTTCGTAGATATGCATTCACTACGCTGTTGTTAGCTGTGCTACTCAAGCCCCATTGCAATATTTATCGCGTATTTATTTTACGACTGAAACCCTGAAGTCGGTTTTACAGTTTAGTTTAACGATAGCAAACTTTGATTATAAATTATAAGTGGCTTTATTGCAGCCTGAAGAGGCAAAAAATTTGGAGACACTCGATTGCCTGATCCCAATTAAATTTTAAAGAAATAGCAAAGCGACACACATTGGCTGAATAGCTGAGCTCTAAGGAGCACTGCAAATTACTCCTGTCGTCTGTACAGCAGAGCTATACCCTCCGAGCACTTCTTTGCTAGAATGAGCATTTGACAATTGTCAGCAAGCTTTAAAAATAAAGCCAAACTAAACAAAAGAAAACAAAAAACCTAAAAATCCCAAGGATCATTCTTAACCATTATTATTTTCATTGCAGAAAAAAAAAAAATAGCTTGTGGGAGGGTAGGGGGCAAAATCAGACTCAGCATTTCAACTGATTCTGTAACTCAGGAAGTAAAACCTTGACAAGGAGGTGGGGGGGAAAGTTTTACACTAAACTGGGCAGTCAGAGGGCTGCACGGATTGGAGCAACATTTCTCACTGATCTCAGATGATTTTCTGGCCACAATTTTAAGTCAGATCCTGCACTACTCACGCAGAACTCTGAAAGCAGGCAAGAAAGCTGTGGAAAGTTGGGGCGATGGGAGGGTAACCCAAACAGCTGAAAAAACCCAAAACCAAATTATGTCTTTCTTGAGCTTTTGCTCCCCTCAGAGCCTGGCATTTGTCTCGCCTCTGCAGCGGCTCACAATGTAGAGAGAGAATGCAGCTTCTCCCACTCCCTGCCGCCAGCGCCCCGGGCTGCTGCTCCAGCCGACCCCCTGCATTTCTGGGGCTGGGGGAGAGAGTCTCCAGCCCCAACATTCCCACCCAAGGGCCCGATCCTGCATTCTTCTCACACCCAAAGACTCCTGCCAAAACAATGGGAGTTTTGGGTGTGCGGGAAAATGCCGAAGCGAGCTGGCATTTGTTAACTGCTAATGGATTACATTAATATGAATATCTGTCTGTAGGGGACAAACGCTTTTGAGAAGCGAGTGCAACATTATGGGCAAAACATCAGCAATAATAACAAAAAAGAGTAGAGAGAAACATCATTGATGTAAACCGTGAAATAAATAATATATGTCAACTTTTATGTTTCTTGCCTTTGATCTGGGTACAGCTGACATTAAGTCCAGGAACTGATACCTTTTTAGCTGAGAAGACACAAGATGTCAAGTTATATTTTTTAGTGCAAGGCCAACACGTGAAAACAAAGCTAAAAAGAGGTGAAGAAGTGAGCGTAACAGAAAACATAGAGATTATCTCTTGTCATTGGGAAAGAAAACGAGGGGAGTTTCCATAGAAGCTGAGTGGTTAATATAATGATGCCTTCACTTTGCCATTCTCTCCTTATTACAGTATAATTTGGGTCCAAGTGATATGGAAATAGATTGTTACTGAGCACGGCAAAGGAAAGCTGGGGGCAGAGCCAATGTAGAATGAGGTCTACAAGATGCACACACGTATATATTCATTGCTCCCTACCTGCCCCTCGTTTTAACTCTATCATAAAGCTCTTTGAAAGTAGAAGCTGTTCAGAAGCACACATAAAAGCATCCATTAAAAGGCATTACATTAACACTCCATCACATCCTGCCCAAGTGATATTGGGGAACCACCACAGAGCATAGGGGAGCTGCTCTCACCTTGGTTTTGGTGGAATTGAGTAAAATCAGCCTTTTCTTTATTTTCTTGCTGGGTTTTTAGTCTCACCAACCTTCTGGCACAGGAGCCTCTTCATCAGCATCCCTTCACTCCAGACCATTCACAGCCACTAACTGGGAGCAGAATTTGGCCCCAGGTGTCAGTGCTGGAGTCAAAATTGAGCAAGTTGTTCCCATCCCCACTTCTCCATCTAAAAGCACAGTCAGAAAATTGCAGGCACCAAGAAGAAACACCCCACGTGATTTTTCTCCCCTTTAAAAGGCACAGCCCTCCCAAGGGAAACAGCCCTTCCTCTAGAAGATTCAAGATATACTGCCATGCACCCCTCTCCTTTACAGCCTGGCCTCGTTAATCATTTACATGCCTTCACACCCTCCTGCCTTAATTTAGCCTGGGCCTTAATCACTGCAACTTCAGCCGACTGGTCTTCGTGCCGAAGGGCTGGGGAGCGGGGCTCTGGGATGTCAATAACCCAACACAATGCCTCTGCGAACACGGAGCCCGCTATTTAATTACCTATCACCGCTAACAAAAGCTCCCTTTATTTTGATTAACTTTGAGGGAACAAGGTTCCCCACCATCAGAGTATGTTTAAATAATTACACAATACAGACTAACATGCCTGGAAACGCAAAAAAGGGGGGGGAGTAGGGAGAGAAGAAAGGGAAGATGTGAGCTCAGCCTCACTTCCCAATTTAAGCTAGGAATGACCTCGGGGTCAATTTTTCAGAGTATCTCAGATCAATTCAATTCTCACCTCCGCTGCCTACCTGCTAGCAAATGAACTTACTGTGCCTTCCAATAGACAGAAATGACTAAAAGGAAATCGCATTTAGCTGCATCTGAATAACCATGGTTATTAGATGATGCGTGCAGAGGAAAAATTACCATTTCCCTTCTCCTTCTCCTCCTTGTGATTGTCATTCTCACCTCACTGGTGATTAAGATGTAGGATGCTCTCGCAGATTGTTAATTAGGTGTTAATATCTGCAAGGGGCCACAGCAAGCTCCTACACCTGAGGTCATTTCTCAGAAGTCGGGCTGTCTCCGGTGACAGTACCTGTAATTCCCATAGCTAGTTTGATTCCCACTCAACAGCTGGAGCTAGTGTTTCTTTCATGTCTGGTTTCATTTCCTATCTGAAATTATATGAGTGCTAATATCTTTATTATCTTTCCCGAAGAAGTGCAATGCCAGAGCATAGCACAGCGTGGTGTTCATAGGCTTTCTTATTTTTATTTTTTATTTTTTTTCCCACAGCATTTTCAAAACATTTCAAGCAAAAATATTCACAGTTAGCAAATTTACAGCTGAGGACTCCATTACGGACCAGGAGGGGTAGAAGGTAGGAGGGAAACAATAATAATTTGGGGACGGAAGGGAAGCAAAGCTGCACAACTGCTGAATGATAATGGCTGGAACCTTGGGAAATAAAGGTAATGGCAGGAAGGGGAGGAATTACAAGGACAGTGTGACCTCTACATGTCTCACAGGTGCACAAGACTTATTTCATACATGTGTGTGTACATATAGGTATTAAGGACACATTGTGTTTAAGAGAGAGAGGGGACGCGTAACTGAGCCATGACTTTCCCTACATTTTAACTCATTCAAATTATTCTTATGTAATTCAGAAAATTACCAGCTCCCGAAGCACCCAATGTTTGTCCTCATGGCCCAGTGCACACAGAAGACTAAATTCTCATCCCATGGTGCATGGGACTTGGGCAACACCAAGGATTTCTCATGCTTGGGTACGAACTGAGGTGAATGACAAGTACTTCAATACACCAGCTTTCATTAAAAGGCTTCAAGGAACATTACAGCTATTTTTTTAACTCCCACAAAAGCCTAGAAGGTAAGAATTAATTATCTAGGTTTGTAACTGTGTAAACTGAGATATAAAGAGATCAACGGTAACAGACCTTTAGAAGAAACCTAAGATAACAAGTTTAAAGTGCTTCAGTATTTTGCTGAATCTAGAATCAAATAACTGGGTCAAAGTCTCACAAGTGAGTCAGACTGTAACTCCCAACTCCGGGTTTCTTCACTCTCTAAACATCGGGACTATATGTGGAAGCCTGAGAAGTAATTTTATATGTGGGATGTTAAATCAGTACTTTTCCTGTCTCATCAATCTCCTGTATTTTGGTACAGTGTGAATCATTTGGTAAGTGGCACAAATTAGAAAACCCAGAAGAGCTGTTAAAAATATTTCAATTTTTTTTTTTTTTTTTTAGCACTTAACTTAAAATTCTCTATTAGAACTAAACAACAGCAAGAGCCACATCACTGGAAAATATTTCAGAGCTTATTCTAAACACAGGGAAAACTGTTAAGTTTACTTTACCAGGAATTTTGGGGGAGTAAAAACTGTCACTTACAGCATGTACTTTCTCTTGCTCATAAAGACTCAGGATATTTTCATAGTGCAAATTCATAGGAATGAGCTGGAAATGAGTTTGAGACACGGTGAAGTTGAGCTTTTTTTAAAGACTTGAGAACATTTTTTCACCTATGTAAAATGACCTGTCAATTTTACAAAAGATGTTTGGGGAGAGAAAAGGAAGGGAGAGGGCTTACTATCCAACTTTTTTTTATCAAGAATAACATATTGCATCCCGTTTGAAATAAAAGATTCTCTTTTAGACTTAATATAGCACATCTGCTTGAAAAATACATACAAGGCTGCCATTGACTGCAATGGGAAACTTGCCAATAATATTTCATGGAAGTTATCCTGATATCAGCTTTAGAAAATAAAGACTTTTTAAACGGAGCTCCAATTCAACATCGGGAAGTTAAATATAACTTACTCATACACAAGGAAATGTGATTGTTTTCACAGTTCTTCACTTTCATTTCCAATTTTATCAGATGTATGGTTGTAGGATAAAATAGGCAAGAAAGTCTAGTTTACCGCGTTTTGACATCACAAGCTGCTGCCATGAAAAGAAAAATGATGTCACAAACAACGGTCTGATTTGATTGCACATCAACAGTACACCTGAGCAGTGTAAGGATGCAAAAGGTCTTGCACAAAGCACAAATCTCTTTTAAAAATGCGTGTGAGAATGCAGGAAGAGCAGGGAAAAGGAAGTAAATGTATACTTTAAGACTGCCGTGATTTCCCCTGTGTGAAAGGTCTTAGAGGTAAACTGGAAAAGAAATAGCAAATGCATTCTGTTCTTTACTGCCCCTTATTCTCCCCTTAGTTTTTGAGCTCATCCATGTGGGGAAATTACAGAGTAAACTATGCTGCAGTGCTATCCATTCCCTGGCTGGACACTCCTACTTTAAGGTAAAAGTGAATTTCCCTAGTTAATCTATTTATTTCGAAAGCAATTTAAGGTGTATTGGGGAAGTGGAGAAATCCACCCTTACTCATGAATAAGAACATCCAGGGAATCCACAGTGTGGTATGAGTTCAAATCTTGCTTTTTATCAGTACAAACTCCCCTGTAGACATTTCCTTCGTGGTGGAAGTGTGTACCCCAGGAATTCAATGGGGACTTTACCAAAGCCTGCAGTGGGGCCAGGAGCCCACCTGGGACCTTTGCTCTCACCTGAGATGTAGGTAGGATACAGTTTAGACCCCAGGGTCCACCATTGCTCCATCCTGTCCTTGGAGCTCTACAAAAGTCCTTCAGAGCCTCCTTGAAAACCAAACACGAAGTGTTACACAGATTTCATTTTTAAGAGAAAGCCAGGCCACAGTTTTTATGTCAGAATCAAATTCTACTTTCCAGCATCATCACGCTGATCCGGAAATGATTAGAGGGTTATTTTCTTCCTGTTGGTTCCATAGCACTGGAAGAGGGAAAAGCTCTTCTGCATCAAACAAAATAGCCTGAAGAAGGATAAAATAGCCCTGGGGTGGTATATGTGTTGTGAGGGACAGTTGCAGGAGCTGCTAGGAAATGGATTAGATCCTTTGAAAACAGCAGTTGCCTTGTAAAATACCACAATGTACCCTTGGTGGTACTTTATGGGATAGCAACTAATTTTGTTATTGGTATAACAGCATGTATCATAAACACAGATTTCATTCTGCAGTGCTTGTTCTGAAAACTCCCAGCAATCCCCCACAGGCTCTAGGGCACAGAGGGACACCACCCACTGACCTTCACAGACCTACTACCATCCGACCCGCGAGAGACATCATGGTGAGAACCTCTTATCCAGTAACCACCAAATATTCCAGTCACACTCATAAAATTAGTTGCCTTGAAATGCTAAAAAGTATGCCAGAAAAAACATAATTCCTTCAAAGGAATCAAGTTAGTCAAACCACGGAGACCACTGTCCACTACTATGAATGTACAGTCTTAAATTCTCCCAACTAAAATATCTCCATGAATATCAAGTAAAAGCACCTCCAGAGAGCGTAAAGGATTGGAGTTCTCATATCTAAGCTTATTATTCCTAATATCACAGAGACACTTCCCTGAATTGTCCTTCTCCTTCCCAAATTCCCCATCTGACCAGATGTCTTTCTCTCTCTTGCTTTCACCTGTCAATCACATTCACAGCTGAAATTTGATTTCACTCCCAACAGTAACCTTAGATGAAATATTACCATAGGGGTCAGAACTGTCTGAACCTTGCCATAAAAGTTTGTTAACTCTTCTGAGACCCAAGAGCTAGTTGCTTAAAAGTAACAGATTTTGCTGCTGGTGTAGGTTTGGTTTTTTTTTTTTCCTTTTTCCTATAATATGAGAAAATATAACCACAAAATATTGGAACGAAGGCACAAGGAATTGTCCCAGAGAGCAGCAGGCTAACCAAATCCTGAGATCACAAGTGTCCATCAAGAAAAAAGCTTTTGCTTTTTTATTATATGGATAACAAGAGTGCTGAACAAAAAAAAAAAGAATTGCAGGGAAAGCCCCACCTGGGGTGTTCCTCAGGGAAGCGAGAGGAGCATCAGGTTCAAAATGATCAAGGTCCCTGGTGCTCCTTGAGAAACATATTCCCGCAGCCTATCCACCAACAAGAGCTCCTCTGGGTGCTATTTAACGTAGAGTCTAGAGCACCAGTTACATTTCGCCTGTCCTCACTCAAATTTTAAAAAATAAAAATTAACTAATAATAAATAATCATAAAACAAGGTTAATTTCACGAGCTAATAAAATCCAGTTGTTTTCTAGTAGCACATAACTGTAGATCAAAGTGCAGTAGGCTGCACGGCAGCCTGTGTTTTTAACTAAAACAGGAGCTTTCGTAAAAAAAAATTCACACAGGAATCTGTCATTGCAACCTCGGTGCTCATTTAAGCCACTTAGTATTTTTTATAGTCAAGGTCAATAAAAATCAGATTCTGTGGAAAAAATAAAGTGCCTGTTTGAGTCTAGCAGGGGAAGGGACTGAAAGTTTAATTCCCACATTTTCATTAGCGGCGTATTTTTTAGTCAATGTTGACAGACTGAATGAACACGAATTTCCAGAGGAAAGCAGTGCCGTGAATTAAACACTATTGTAATTTGTAAGTAGAGAAGTCGTCTAACACAGACTCATGATTTTCAGCAAGATCTGAGGGAGATCTTCAGAAGACACATTCTTAATCCCCGTAGCTGATGTCTGAACGCTAGCATTTGAAGAAAAAGAAAGAAAACATTTGCAAAGGATTATATATGAGATGTGGGACACGGGAGAGCTGTCTGGCTGACAAAAGTACAAAGCCCCATCACTCCAAACGGTTGTTGTAGGCACCTGAAAGTCAGACTCATCCAAAAGCCCAGGAAACTGCACCACAGACTGTCACCGGCTCCCCAGGGCTGGACCAAAAAGCACTATCTTAGCAGCAAAAAAGCAAATCAGTGAAATTACCACCCCTCCTGAAATATGTCAAATTGCTAATGAAAATGAAAATGAAAACATACCTTTTTTTTTTTTTTTTGACCTCAGGTAACAGGGATTTTCACATCACCGTTGTAGATGATTCTCTCGGGTACCTAATTTAGTAAATATATTAAAATAAACCATTATTAAAAGGAATTTTTAACATTGTAAAACGTGTCTGGCATGCCACTATGGTATAGAAGAGGGCCTTTTATATTCAAATCCTAAATTAAATTTAAAAAGTCTCTTATACTGTTTATTAACTGTGAGCGAGTGAAGGAGAAATTAACAGTTTGAAATGAAACGTTTCTAGCTCACACGTCTAGTCTTTACTTCACATTAATAACAGGAGACTCACTGACAAATTACCTTAATAACACATATTTTTGCCTCACCAGAGAATATCAGCTTCTAAGACCTGAAAGCATGTAGCTTTCTGTATTTCTTTCTTAATGATTGTTATTAGCTGCACTAATGTAATTGGCAAAATAATAATCAATTTTTGTACACACTCCATTATTTTCCAGACAGTAGTTTAATAACAAAAGCAGAGCTGTCACTTCTCCCTGCGGTTACTCACACTGTACAAATTCACCCTGTCAACACATATTTAAAATCTAATTTAAAAAAAAATAAAATCCAACAGAGAGTGAATCTTTGTACAATAAGTGAGATAAGTCAGCGAGTCAATCCGCATTTCTTAAATACGGGTATTTTGTTGTGTCCCTTGTAGTCAACTTTCTCTCCCTGAGTGTGCATACACGGGCATATACATGTATTTTCTATACGCTGCCTGCAGTAATGCTTCAACTCCATCCATTTATTGTAAGCGTACAGTATAACCAGAGCAAGGAGAAACCACAAGTCTGATCGGTTTGAATTAAATAATTAATTAAATAAATAAAAATAAAAGGCAAGACAAACTATAGGCACTTTTTTTTTTCCACCAGCATTTTGATTCCAGATCAGCTCTGCAGGTTTAAAAACAAAGGTCCTCGGCAGGTTTGGTGCCGGTTGANCAGTAGGCTGCACGGCAGCCTGTGTTTTTAACTAAAACAGGAGCTTTCGTAAAAAAAAATTCACACAGGAATCTGTCATTGCAACCTCGGTGCTCATTTAAGCCACTTAGTATTTTTTATAGTCAAGGTCAATAAAAATCAGATTCTGTGGAAAAAATAAAGTGCCTGTTTGAGTCTAGCAGGGGAAGGGACTGAAAGTTTAATTCCCACATTTTCATTAGCGGCGTATTTTTTAGTCAATGTTGACAGACTGAATGAACACGAATTTCCAGAGGAAAGCAGTGCCGTGAATTAAACACTATTGTAATTTGTAAGTAGAGAAGTCGTCTAACACAGACTCATGATTTTCAGCAAGATCTGAGGGAGATCTTCAGAAGACACATTCTTAATCCCCGTAGCTGATGTCTGAACGCTAGCATTTGAAGAAAAAGAAAGAAAACATTTGCAAAGGATTATATATGAGATGTGGGACACGGGAGAGCTGTCTGGCTGACAAAAGTACAAAGCCCCATCACTCCAAACGGTTGTTGTAGGCACCTGAAAGTCAGACTCATCCAAAAGCCCAGGAAACTGCACCACAGACTGTCACCGGCTCCCCAGGGCTGGACCAAAAAGCACTATCTTAGCAGCAAAAAAGCAAATCAGTGAAATTACCACCCCTCCTGAAATATGTCAAATTGCTAATGAAAATGAAAATGAAAACATACCTTTTTTTTTTTTTTTTGACCTCAGGTAACAGGGATTTTCACATCACCGTTGTAGATGATTCTCTCGGGTACCTAATTTAGTAAATATATTAAAATAAACCATTATTAAAAGGAATTTTTAACATTGTAAAACGTGTCTGGCATGCCACTATGGTATAGAAGAGGGCCTTTTATATTCAAATCCTAAATTAAATTTAAAAAGTCTCTTATACTGTTTATTAACTGTGAGCGAGTGAAGGAGAAATTAACAGTTTGAAATGAAACGTTTCTAGCTCACACGTCTAGTCTTTACTTCACATTAATAACAGGAGACTCACTGACAAATTACCTTAATAACACATATTTTTGCCTCACCAGAGAATATCAGCTTCTAAGACCTGAAAGCATGTAGCTTTCTGTATTTCTTTCTTAATGATTGTTATTAGCTGCACTAATGTAATTGGCAAAATAATAATCAATTTTTGTACACACTCCATTATTTTCCAGACAGTAGTTTAATAACAAAAGCAGAGCTGTCACTTCTCCCTGCGGTTACTCACACTGTACAAATTCACCCTGTCAACACATATTTAAAATCTAATTTAAAAAAAAATAAAATCCAACAGAGAGTGAATCTTTGTACAATAAGTGAGATAAGTCAGCGAGTCAATCCGCATTTCTTAAATACGGGTATTTTGTTGTGTCCCTTGTAGTCAACTTTCTCTCCCTGAGTGTGCATACACGGGCATATACATGTATTTTCTATACGCTGCCTGCAGTAATGCTTCAACTCCATCCATTTATTGTAAGCGTACAGTATAACCAGAGCAAGGAGAAACCACAAGTCTGATCGGTTTGAATTAAATAATTAATTAAATAAATAAAAATAAAAGGCAAGACAAACTATAGGCACTTTTTTTTTTCCCCCAGCATTTTGATTCCAGATCAGCTCTGCAGGTTTAAAAACAAAGGTCCTCGGCAGGTTTGGTGCCGGTTGAATGATCCCTCCCTCTCCCACATCCCACCCAAAGGTGGGACAGTCGCCCTGAAACAGTCCCCCCATGCCNNNAAAGCAAGGTTCCTGGTTTTGTTTGTTTGTTTTCTTTTTCTTTTGGGTTTGGTTTGGTTATTATTGGGGGTTTTTTTTTCTTGTTGGGTTTTGGTTTTGGTTTTTTGCTTTGGTTTTTTTTTTTTTTGAAAAAGGGGACGGTGCTTCCTTAACTGCAATACTTGGCACACGGCCCAGGATCTCTTAAAGCAAATGACTCCTGTAGACCTTTGGTGTCATTTTCCTCAAGATGACCTCTGCTTTCACGCCAGTCAGTGAATCCACCCTCTTATTAATGCACGGGGCCGAGAGGAATCGACGCTCCCGCCTCGCACCTGAAGAGCATCCGGAAAGCGATGTGGTCAGTCTGCTTTTAGCAGTCCCAGCCTTTGCCGTGGCCACCCCTGCTCCAAAACCACAACCGCTCAGCCACATCGCAGGAGACCTGAACCAGGGTGGCACCAACCCACTTCCACCAGCAAGGCACATCGATTCACTTAGCGACTCGATTTATCTATCCGTTTATTAGAAGGAAAGAGTAAGAAAGAAAGACAGCATAAAGGCAGGCAGAGACACTAAGCCAGTTCATTAATTTTAGAAGGCTGATCACTTTCGTTCATTTTATCTGACAGAGTTGGTGCAAGAGTTATACTTCAATAAGTTTTCTACTCTATACTGTGCTATTTTAAAAGGGTTTCACAATAAAGGAAGCTGAAAGACTGTGCACAGTCTGGAGACCATATCTGGTGTGACATGAATATAGTATTTTAACCAGATTTAATCTTACAGCCTTCCCTCTGCTACAATGACTTTGCAGGAGGAAACCCTACGGAAAGGAAAAATCTGTTCATCCCACACCGCAAAACACTGAGTCGCATCGCAGGCTCCAGCAGCCCTTCCTACATATTAAAACGCTTGCACCAGGGAATTTGGAGGCATTTAAGTTGGGAGCAGGGGGAAAAAAAATATATATAAAAAAAAAAATTAGGCCTTGTTTTGTTCACTTTCAGGCTCATTGTCATTGTCACTAACGGGTCACTGCAACGGCTCTGAGCGTGTGAGGGAGCAGGAGCTGTTTGCAGGGAGCACCACAGCTTTAGAAGCTGATACCAACATATAGACCCGATTCTATCCCCATCCTCTTTAGCATCATGAGAGCCCACTGCCAAGGCCTTGACCAGAACTTCTCTTTCAAAATTGGAGAAGCGGGGTTCAGGCTGCAGGGAAGTGAATCTGCCTGCCTTCTTATAGAAAAGGGCCTTTAACTTATTCACATACAGTGAGATGCATCCACACAGGCTTTGGAAACTCAGCCTCGGAAAGTGCTATTCTCCGTATTTCAGATTCTTGAAAAGCCATGAAATGTAAATCCTGTCCACCCCCCATCTTGCTCCCTGCAGAGACCTCACGGCCTGGTCCAAAATGTCATTTAAAAAGCTCTCTTTGATTGCAGTAGGGTTTATCTTAGTCTCTGTGTGCGCACGGGTGAGAAGAAAAGAGGAAGGGAAAAGAAAAGGAAGGAGAGAGGGGAAAATTACGAATGAGAAAAGAAAAGAGAAAGAAAAACAAAAAGAGGAAAAGAGGATAAAAGGAAGGGAAAGGAGAAGAGAAGAAGAGAAGAGAAGAGAAGAGAAGAGAAGAGAAGAGAAGAGAAGAGAAGAGAAGAGAAGAGAAGAGAAGAGAGAATGAAAAAGGAAAAAATGGGAAAAAAAAGGAAAAAAGGAAAAAAAAGAAAAAAGAAAAAAAAGAATGAAAAAGAAAAAAATGAAAAAAAAAAAAAAAAAAGAAAAAAAAAGAAAAAAGAAAAAAAAAGAAAAAAAAAGGAAAGGAAAAGAAAAGAAAAGAAAAAGAAAAAAGAAAAAAGAAAAAAGATAAAAGAAAAAAGAAAAAAGAAAAAAGAAAAAAGAAAAAAGAAAAAAAAAGAAGAAGACTGTGAGCAAAATCCCAGGGAAATGCTCATTGAACATACCTAGGGGATGGCCAGCCAGCTGAAGGGACACACCGGGCTAAAGCTTGGGATGCGTGGACGGATCCTTTAGTTACGCATAGACTCCCTTTTTGTTCCAGGAATTGAATTTAGAAACAAACAAACAAGCAAACAAACAAACAAAAGATGCTGCCCTCACCCTTCCCAGTCCTGCCCGGTCCCCACCCGGGTCCCTGTCCCCCCCTCCCCGAGCTGTGCTAGGCAGGGGCGGTTCCCCAGCCCGTGTGTGTGAGCATCTCCGGCTCCATCACCACCCCATCCCGGGGGCGGTGTGTGCCCGGGTTCGGGAGTGGGGGAACGGGGAAGCCCTGTTGCCCCCTCAACATGAGGCCGGGCCGGGCCAACTCCGGCTCCCCCCAGCCCCGCCACCCCCGGCCCCACGGCTGCCCGCTGAGTATCCCACGGGGGCGATGGAGAGAGCTCGGTGGGGAGAAAAGGGGGGTTCACAGCTTCACACCCTCGGATAGACACCCCCTCCCCTGCCTGGGCTATTTTCGAGCTGCTGGAAGCAGGGGTTTAAAAAAATCCATGCCAGAATTCTCCCAAAATGTGCCACTCTCCCCCGGCTGAGGCATGTGCCGGGTGGGCAGTGGGGAGGCAAACGCGTGTGTCCCCTGGACACCCTGCTCTCCCCGAAACCCCGACTGCCCTCGGGGACACGCCAGTTTAACACCCAAACTCAAGGGCTGAGGGGCAGGGAGATGCCAGAGCTGGCGCTGACATGGGGTGTTGAGCCTTAACGCCTCCGTACGCAGTCATTGACATTTCTGCTTTAACGGGGGACAAGCCGCTGAGAACATTTTTTCAGGACTGTGCTTCTTTATGAATTATCAATTGAGAGAGGCAACCAGGGACCCTCCATTCCCTACCCCCGCTGGAAACTCGAAGACACTGCTTGATTTGTTTGTTTGCTGGGTTTTTTGGTTTTGTTTTTTTTTTCCTTCCCTGGCTGGTGCAGAAACACCACTTCTAGCAAACTTGTGCTCTGGCTTCAATTCTCTCCCTGCAAGCCGGCTTTCTGGAGATGCATTAAAAAAAAAAAAAATCTTAAAAAATAAAATATAATAAAGGAAATCATGTCACAAAGCCCACGGGGCTTCAAACCAAGCAAGGAGAGAGGGAGGGCAATCTCCATCCCCGTAACTCACTGCACCACAACTCCAGGCCTTCACACTTCACTGCTCCTTAGGAAGTGGCACGGATTTAAAAGCTAGTTTGGTTTTCTTTTTTTTTTTTTTTTTGGGGGGGAGGGAAGTGGAGGGAAAAGGAGGGGAAAAAGTGGGTACAGCAACAGCGAAATAAATAAAATGATCATTTCGGCGAGCGATAAGATACAGGCGGCTTGCTTCGAGGGCACTGAGACGTTATCGCGCTGTGCCGGGTCAACCTGATACGGTGGCAGATAGCTGGGGCCGGGGCTAGAGCTGCCTATCTGCCGTTACACCCGGCTACAGCCTCGTCGATCCCTGGCCTTTTGCTTTTCACTTGAAAAGTTAAGTCACATCCTGGACTATTTTTGCATCGTGTTGGCTTAGAGCTCACAAATCTGAATGCACTCAGCCCTCAGAGAGTGACAAATGTTATTCTCGGTCCTCCCCCACAATTGCAGGCAGTCAAGACTTAGATGCGGCAGAGTGTACAGTATTTTAATCTATTGATTTGTATCTGCTGTGCCCAAAAAAATTCATTAGAGCGGCCTTAAAAGTGTGAAGTGGTGAAGTGGCTCAGCTCCCTCCCGAAAAGACAAATTCTTTCAAGGGCTGCTCACCTCTGCCATGTCCTGGGGTGTGCTGCCTACCACTGAAACCTGTACTTAAAACAGATATCTGAAGCATTTGACTACAGACAGCTCGAGTGTGTGTGTGTGTGTACAAGCAGAATTGGGTTGGGGTTTTTTTTTGTCCTGGCTGAGCAAACAAAATTTATCCCACTCTCCATAGCTACCCCTGGAATGCCCAAGCCTCATGGCAGCCGATCACGACACAGAGATTCGGGAAGAGGGAAGAGAAGAAAGTTTACTAGAAAATGGCTTAATTCCTAACACTGAAGTATGTAGGGTTATTATGGTTTTGGGGGTTTTTTTTCCTGTGTGAAATTTTAAATTCAGCCGTCTGAACAGGTGTCAGAAACAGTGGGTCCATTTAGCTCCTCTGATGATCGGAGTAATAAATATAGAGGATTTCCTTTCAATACAGCACATGCTGAAATGACACCAATGTAGTTCTGGCATCTGAGCAGATAATTCTGATATATGCATCATTTCCTCCCTAAATCCAGGAAGCAGCTACACTCTCTATCTGATATTAGTATATTATGTCAAATAGAAATTGGTATTAAAATTATGAATGATTCTAGATCAAGAACTTCCTACACGCTACGCAGACAGAGGGGGAGGAAACAGCTGCGCAGAAGCTTTCGGGAGGGAAAGGGGAAAAAAAAAGTGCTGGGAAAGTTCATTTTTTTAAACTAAAAATTTGCTGCCATGCTTCCCATGGGGGTAGTTTTCAGGTGGCATTTTGATTCGGCGCAGGGGGGGTTGTTTTAAAAGGGTGAAGAAGCTTTTCTAATAAATAAAAGCTCTCACCGCTCCGTTTGCAAACGGGCGCTTCTCGCACAGTGCCTGCCCAGCGGTGGTGAGAAATCATTCAAGAAATAAATATACACTGGTGCCACTAAGGTATTTCCCCCCCTTCTCCCCTCTTTTTTTTTCCTTTTTGGTTTTTTGGTCTTTTTTTTTTTTAGGATGCAGTCCAGGATGACATTTCTATCTCAAGCTGGGAAAACGCTGCAGCACAAACACAAAAATACTCTTGGACTCTGCTCAGCAGAAGCCCAGAGGCTGGACAGAGGGTTATATTTCGGTTTAGGGGGGAAAATAAAAAAAGGCTTAAAGGTAAGGTGGGATGGGGAGGAAGAAGGGGTCTGAACCGCAGTGAACACCATTTCCCAGCCAGCAAAGGACCACTCTCTGTGCGTGTATCTCCCAGCACCGGTCACATGAAAGTTCTTTGTAATGTAGTTAATAAATGGGAAAGCACCATGGGACTATGGAGAAATAGGACATTGTTAGTGATGGGGGGGATTAAGACCCCGCATTGCCTTTTGACACAGGATTGCCCGGCTCGGGGAGCGTTCCCCCTGCTTTAGCCAGAGAGGTACCTGCGGGAGAACAGCAGGATCCCGCTCCCCTTTGAAATCCCCAGGGATTGTACCTCCGAGCTCACTGGGAGCAGGATCGAGGCCGGAGTCAAGCGAGGGGTGATTAATGAATGTGGGTTATTCAGAGCAGAGCGGTTCCAATTAGTCCTCAGCAAGCAGTCCTGCGGCAAAGGTGGGCGCTCCCCTGCAATGATTCACGCAGAGAACCCCAATACTTGCTTTGCTTTACTGAACATTAAAACATGCATCTATTTGTTTTTTCCCCCTTCAGTTGGGCAGTTGGCATGTGTCAGGCTGAAATTTAAGTGCAGCCTAAGGAAGGCTCCATTTACTCTTTTTTTTTATTTGCAAAGCAAGATTGCAATGTGTCATAACGATGCCAAACTGGGATAGTTTTATTCCCCTCTCAGGCTGGGTGTGTGGTGGGAATTTTCCCTTTTGCACTCGCTCTATTTCTAGGAAGGATTTCTCTTATCGCTGTTCAAACAAGGTGTTTGGGTTCTTTTTCCTCTGAGAAAGAAGATACTTCAGGGAGGCAGCAGTGCTCCCCTGGCTCTGCGCTGCTCATACTCAGTCGATTCACAATACTTTTCAAACCCTAGTGCCTGCTCCTAACTTTGCCTGCGAGGAAACCTGGAGCAGCAGAAGGGGTGAGGGGATGCGGCTGAACCAGAAGTGGGTCCCTCTCTGGGGGTCTGGGGCTCCATACACCCCCGAGGGCTGCAGCCCCACTTCTGCGGGGGCTTTGCCGAGGAGAGGCCTCGTCCTTTCCCTTCCTTAGGGCAAGGCTCCTTCAGGAGCTCTCGGCAAGGCCAGCAGCGATGCCTCTAAGTGACCCCCTGTGAAAAAACCTGGGCATCAGTAAAGGCTCAGCCAGGAGGTGGGAGAAGAAATAAAAAAAGCAGCCCTGTCTTTATGAGAGGAGATAATTCTCTGCCCGGCCAATAGCAACCCGTTTACCCACAGATTACACATTAACCAGAAAATGGAACTCAAATTAACCAGAATCTGGAGCTTGAACCATTACTCAAACCCTGGTGCAACAGCAGGTCAGATGCCAAAGGGCAGGTTGGTGCCCCGGGGCTGGGGAGGGGCGAGGTGCAGCATCCGCATCGGGGACCATGGCCACCGACGCCTGCTATCACCTGGGCTGGGTGGCCGTCCCCTCCACACGAACCTCAGCAGGAGCAGGTTGACCTCCAGCAGCACCCAGTGCCCACTGACGCAGGCCCTCATGGGTGCGGGCACCGCAGGGGGGGCTCGGGGCCGCATCCTGACCTCAGCACACAGGGAAGGATGGAGTCCAAGACGTGAGCTGGACCAGCCGGGCAGAGGAACAGCAACAGGTCCTCTACTTTCAGTGCCACCAGCGCCTGGGACAGATGACCTTACAGCTGGGAAGAAATTGTACCAACAGCAAGGAGCGGGGGGGGAAATATAAAGGGAAAAAAAAAAAGTGCTGTGCTTACAAGCCTGAGTGTGGAGATAAAACCCCCATCCGGCAGCAGCTGGAGCATCCTTCGGAGAGGCCTCCGCTTCTCAAATAAACTGGGCAGATAATCCCATCCCAAGAGCAGGAGAGGGCTCTGCAACTGGACTTGGAGGCTCTCAGGGAAGGTGGCTTTAAAGGAACCGGGAGGAGGGTTTGAGGAGCCTTTCGAAGTCAAAATGCCCTTTGACATGGAGAACTGCCGTGAAGAGGGGCTTGGTAACCTGAACATTTCTAGCACATGAACCTTTGGATTGATTCTTTAGGACAAGTAACTCTCAAAAGCTGGAGGAAGTCCTCTGAATTATTTTTTTTCTCTCTGTTCCTCAGTTCTCGCTGGGCTTTCTAAGGCCTGTAGCAAAAAAAAAAAAAGAAAAAAAAAAGGCGGAAAAAGAAAGCCACAGGGCAAATGAAACAAAAAAGGGGGGGAAAAGCAAAGCAAAGAAAAAAGGAGGCAATATGGACCCAAATGGCAAGAAATCTCTCAATCTAGCGTTAAGTGGCTCCTGTGACAAGCCAAGCCTGATGCAGTGTCATCTCTTACTAGAGACAGGCATGCTTTGCTGGGAACAGATGATAAAGAGGATGTGAAGTCTTCCCTTTCACTTCACTCCATCATAAAACAATCAAAATATAGGGCCGTACCATGTCATCAGGTTTTTTAAGCAGACCTCCCCTCCGAGATCTCCTAAAACCTGGCGGGATGATCTGACTCACTGAAAACCGAGCTCATTGCAATAGCGAGAAGTCAGCAGCAGCACCTGAAAGCTCACGTTTTTCATCTACCTGAAAGATCACTCGATTTCTAGCGGGCAACAAAATTTTCCATGTTACACCAAGCTACCCTTTTCCTTCTCCCCGCCTGAATATTACGGAGTCCAGCTCCTGTATCAGCATCACCCCTTTCGCCAGGCAGTACACTGAAGTACTGCTCTCGGAGGTATTGAACTTTAAACTACAGACTAAGAAACTGAGTACGGAATCAAAAAAATGCAGTTTATTATTGTAGATTATTTCTCTCTTTTGATATAACCATAGAGTTGAAAATGAAAGAAAAGCACATAGGAACATCACACGTGGTTAGTTAGTAACTCAAGATATAAAACAATTTTGCACAGCAAAATATGTAAAAGAAAAGGTAACTGACAAGATTTTTTTATATTTATTGTGGTAAGATTTACTTTCCATTTTTTTTTTTTAAAAGACAGGATATCAGTCCCTGAAAATAAAATTTACTGATTATTGCCTTTAAAACTGTGGAATTTTTGAAGTTACAGAAAATCCAGTTCTGCACCACAATACAACTGTAAAAAAATCTGCATCATTTTAAAACTGTGCAGTAATGCCATCTTTATAACTGCATAAATTGTATTAGCGTTCTAAACAGGTTCGTAATTTTTTTTTTGTTGTTTTTGTATTATATGCTTGCAGGTTATATCTTAGTGCAATTCAGTCCCAAATACTTCAATTTTGAAGAAAAAAAAAAATAACAAAAAACCAACCCATACATTTTGAATGTAAAATACCCCTATAGATATAAACAGGGGTGCCTCCCCCTTTTAATACTTTGGTTTTCAAATACAGTCAGTGGTATAGCAAGGACTACATATACCCAACTTATATTTAAGTTGCAAGCACATGCTGCATAAACTACGTTTTAAAACAGTCCCGTTGCAAATTCTACCCCCCTTTACATCACGACAGTAAACAATTTAGTGCATCAATCTTTAAAAAAAAAAAATCTACATCTAAACAGACCTAACTCTTTCAAATTTATCTATAACATTCCTTTATCTGTAGCATACATTTTAACTGGGCTAACAGATGACAGAAACTAGAATTAAATTATATACTAGGAACCCAGAGCATTCCACNTCTGGCAGGTTTTTGGAGAGGGAATGCTTCAGTGCATTTAAAAGGGAAGTCTGAAGTTTTGAGTAACTCAAAGCAGTTTTAGAGCAGATGCAAACTTTAATGGGGAGGAAGAGGAGGAGGAAGATCAAAGGTTGCACTTTTTTGCTTTCAACCCAAAAAAGTGATGAGGCAATAAAACAAAAGGATGAATGCCATGCCATAATAGTCTCCAAAAGTCCATTTCCAAGCAAAAGAAAAAAA
>VXBJ01001054.1:806390-871940 GCA_013400055.1 Nycticryphes semicollaris
GGCGTGGGGGTGCCCGCCGCCGCCGCCGCCGCCGTGGTGCGGGTGGTGGTGGTGGTGGTGGTAGTGGGGCGCGCCGCCCTGCGCCGCTGCGGCGGCGATCACCGCCGACACCACGGCGGCCGCCGAGCCCATCTCCTCGGCCGGCACCGAGCCGGCGGCGCCGGCGGCGGCGGCCAGCTGCTGCCCTCTAGCATAGCCATCGAAGGCGCCGGGCAGCGGGTGGTGGCTGCTGTTGATCAGCGCCTCCACCGCGTCCTCGGGGCTGAAGCCCAGCGCCTCCGGGTTGAGCTGCTGCGGGTAGCCCGTCATCCAGTAGTAGTCTTCCAGGTGGGGCTTCTGGTCGGTGCCGGAGCCGGGGCTGGGCGCCGAGAAGCTGGGGGACGGGGGCACCGAGCTGCAGGGCGTGCTCATCGGGGTGGAAGAGAGCGATCCCCCGGCGATCAAGCGGCCGCACTGGCTGATAATGCGATCGGTCTCCACCGGCTCCTTTTTCACTTCAAACTTCATCAGATCGAAGTCATTAACATATTCCATGGCCAGGGGACTGGTGGGCAGGTCGGAGCTGCTCATTGCCAGTTCTGATGCCATCCTTTTGCTGCTGACAGTCCTCCAGAAAGGGTGCGCTCCGGGAGCGAGGGGACTGCTCTGAGTTGCCACCGGGTGAGCCAGCTTGATTTTTGGCGAGCTCCGCTCCGCGCTCTCCCGCCTCTGCCTCTCGCCGCGGCCCCGCGCAGCCTCCGCTCCGATCCGCCCCGGCGGCTGCCGCTCCGCGTTATCCTTCGCAGAGTCTCCGCTGCCGCTGATGCATCAGAGCGAGGGGCTCTTGCTATTCGCCTTTTGCATAAAGGGTGGTGGTAGTGGCTTTTTTTTTTTTCCTCCTTTCTCCCTCCCTTCTCTCCTCTCTCTCTCTCTTTTGCAGCGTGCAAACTGCAGCTGGAAGTGTTAGCTGGTGGTGTTGCGAGGAAATTTTTGTTGTTGTTGTTGTTGTTGTTTTGTTTTGTTATTTTTAACACTTCATGGTGCCTTTCCTCTGGGCTTTCTCCTGCAAAGTGCAGAGCGAGGAGAGAGCTTCATCGGGGAAGGGAGGAGGGAAAAGAGAGCGAAGACAAAAAAAAAATCAAAATAAAAAAAAATCAAAGTCGATATCGCAACCAAAATAATAATAATAGTTTAAAAGAGAGAGGGGGGGGGGGAAAGGAAAAAAAAAAAAAAAAAAAAAAACCCCACCCCAAAGCT
This sequence comes from Nycticryphes semicollaris, assembly GCA_013400055.1. Taxonomy (NCBI): domain Eukaryota; kingdom Metazoa; phylum Chordata; class Aves; order Charadriiformes; family Rostratulidae; genus Nycticryphes; species Nycticryphes semicollaris. Next base: position 807,627 of record VXBJ01001054.1, read on the forward strand.
ACAGCAAGAAGATGAAAAATATTTTAAAGGTTTCATCCAGCAGGAGAGTTTAAAAGCATTGCTGAGTTTTATAGCGCTCCTGACGTCAAATGGGAAATTGACTCGGCGGCCGGGCCAATGGGCTGCCGCCATCCCAGCCCTCATTAGCATAATAGTATAGAAACAAGGAAACTTTTCGGAGCTGTCAATCAGGGCCCCATCAGCTGACTGTCAGCTGGGGACCGCCTTAACCCCTTCCTGCCCGCCGCCTCCCGCCCCACTCACCGACCCGCCGGCTGCGGGACGGGGCGGCGGCGGGGGACGCTCCTCCCGCCCCGCTCCAGCCCCGGGGCGGGCTGCCCGGGAGCTGCCCCCGGCGGGGCGGGCACCCGAAGCCGCGGGGGAGCTCCCGAAGCTGGGGAGGGAGGAGGGGACCCGGCGGGAACGCGGCATCGCGGGGCTCCGCCGGTGCCAGGCGCCGGTACCTGCCGCCGGCCGGTCCTTCCCCCGGGCCGGGGCTGGGTCACTTGCTCCGCTCCCCTGCAGCGCCCCGGTCATTGATCCATTATTATTATTTTTATATTTTTTTTTTTCGCGGGGCATCGATTCCTCCATCCTCCAACACCCTTCCCCTCTTCCCCGCTCCCCCCCACGCCACCCAAACCCCCCAGCCAAGAGGTGCGAAAGCCCTGCAAGTTTGCAAGCNNNNGCCCCCCGGCCGCGGGGAGCCGGGGAAACCCGCAGCCTCCGGGGCTGCCAGGCTCGATTTTCCGACCGGGCTTTATGGGAATATCGATAGAATTAAAGTTACTTGTAATTCCGTGATAAATGAGATGTCTCTAGTAAGTAAGATTAAGTGCAGTGCTATAAAGTTGTTTATCTGAAAAGTAATTCTCAGAAACCTGACTTCTGACACTTGGTCATATATTAAACCAGCTTCTTGAACATTGTACTTCAAATCCTTCCTTCTCCCCTTGCCCGGTCCCTTCCCCCTCGGAGTTTGCTATTTATAACTGCACGCAGGGTATTACTTTGTAGGTGCAGGCAAGTCTCTGGGTAATTTTTCACCGACTGTGAAAACCATCATTTGCAATAGCCAAAGAATCTCTGCTTAGGAAATAGTACTTGGCTAGTGGATTTACGAATGGATAACATCTTCTGACTATGCCATTATCGGTGCGAGTGCCAGTACTAACATCTGAAAGTCATACAGCATGTACTGTTCCTGGCAGCTAAAAAAGGTAGGGCATGCTGCACATTTAGGAAGATAACTACATCGAGAAGTGATCAGAGAGGCAATTCGGTAAAGCTAAAAAATGCTGCCGACATCGCTAACAAGATTAAAATGCAGTTCTGCACGGTCCCGAAATACACCCCGCACACCCGGAGCCGTGGACATCTGCTGGCTTTATCTTACAGACTGCGATTCGTGACGAAGTTAATACAACTTAACTGCTTGGGCTGCCTTTCCTATTCCTTCACGTCATCGGAGTCAACAAAACTTCCCAGGCTCGCAGCATAAATCCCCCCAGGACAGTCCAATTCCCTGTATTTGTTTTTTTCCCTGAGCAAGATGAATGTGGCACTGTATATCACTTAACACGCTCACCTATGAGAGACATAAAATGCGTGCTAATATTTTTAAATGAAAAGGTTATTGCTTTTCGGAATGTACAATTGCAGTATTTCACTTGCCCGTTTGATAGATGGCTGTGGAAATGTGGCTCCAGCCCCATAAAACAGCTTGTTTGGACGTGAGGATTCAAAGTGCTACATTTGCAAAGGAGTAAATTTCCTGAGTAAACTCTGAACTCGAGACAAAGCGTACGAAATTGTGCGAGCTAATGGGGACCGTCTCTTAATTAGCACCAATGTAAGCAAGTGCTGCAAATTAAATTGAAGCTCTGACCTACCAGAACAGCAAGTAATTTTATTAGTTGTACAATATTGTTCTTGTGTGATCGTTGCACAGAGCTGCTGCACCAAAATGCCTCTCCTGTTCAGTGCAGTAGAGAAAAAAAGACTATTAGCAATTTTTGGATAACCTTCAGAAACAACATTCTCCTCCCTGTGCTATGTAATTGTCATTTTAGTAGTATTTTTCTTTATTATTTGGCTATTCACAATGGGTGTCTAAACATTTACAGTCCTCTATTAACAGCGTTTCTTCCATAACAATCACACACTTTCATTTCAATTAGAGCTATTCAGCCTTCAGTTTTTCCACAGTTATGGCAGGCCAATTCCCCCAGCCTGCTCCCTTTTCCCAGCACCATTTGTAACCATCCTGCCCTGAACCAGGCAGAGGGAAAATTCCAGCGTCCCTCTCGTAGCCTCCTGCTCCGGCTTCTTTTTAAGCATCTCTGTTCGACGACGTAACGTGGAGCCCTGCTCGCTCCCACTTTGCTGCTGACCTGCTTCCTAAGCCTTCCAACTAATATGTATTTATTGTGGGAGAGTTGTTTGGTTTGGGGTTTTTTTTTTTTTTTGTTTGGTTTTTTTTTTTCTGACAAATCGCACAGGGGGGTGTGCGTGTGTGAAACATTAACTCCAGATACGCTCAGATTGCCCTGCTTTGGGACGAGCAGCAGCGCCAGCAGAGACCTTCCATGGCTGAAGTGTGTACGAGTGCGCGCGTGTCTCTAACACAGAAGATTTAGCAGAAGCAAATGTGCAGGTTATGAGTTACATGGACTCAGAGTGTAATTTGTTATAACTTAAACACATATCAAGACCAACACGTTAAGTACAGTTACTGCTCCTTTTGTTTATCTAGTGTCTTTATTTTATGGTGCAGAACTAAACAGTGTCCGCCGAATTTAACTATGAAACCAGCCAAATTGATTTCAGAAAGACTTCTTAGGGGTAACAGAGTGATAAGGCATAAACTGCTCCTAGGTGCAGTGCTAGATAAATCCTTTTAACAGTCTTCAGATCAGTTAACAGGGTAAGTAAATCACATATCACTGTTAGCAGATTTATGGGAGAGAATTAATAGAATCAGACGAGATAATCTGGTAGGGATAAAATTGCTGAGGAAACAGTCCTGCCTTATATTGGAGGGTATGAAACAGCAGCCTGATTACTGGGAGTCGTTACGGATTGGTGAATTATGAGCTAAATCATCGTAAGAGTAATTCAGTATTTATTAATTCTTTTCTCTTTAAACAACTCACAGACGCAAATAAAAGCCTCTCTCTCTTTGAAGACACATTCTTTATATATTTTTATTGGATGTAATTTACTATTTGCATTACCTGTATTTACTTCATAATTGAACATTTTGCATTCAAATTTATGTAATGCATTATGCTTGAGAATATATTTCTCCCTTATTAGCATAAATAGTCACTTACCTCATGAATTACTAACAAAGTTTATCTGAAAATATAGGTATATTTTTTATTAAGTGGAACACAAACATATGCACAATAAATTCTGATTTGCCAGTGGTGTTACAGAAACACAGAACAACCCTGTGTCGGAGACGAGGGAAAAGAAGCAGAGGCGAAGAAGGAGAATCAATTACCATGTGTGTAGAGATGTGACAATAATTTCTTCTGTCAATGTTTTGTTTATTTTTAATAAAGAATGAGTGGCTCAAAGGTTTACTTTAGGAAGAGCAGATGAAAAAGGATCTCCATGGTGAATTTCTTCTCTCTGTTCCCCCTTGTAGTGTCTCATGGAGTTGGCTAACGGGAGGCTGTGCCACTGCAGCCTTTGCTCCGGCTGAGCTCCTGCTGGCCCGGTGCACACCATGGCTCTACCCTGCTCAAACATTTCCCTCTCCCTTTCCCTTTATCCTGTTCTTCTGCTTGGCTTTAAATCCAAATAATCAATATAATTTATGGCTTTAAATCCAAATAATCAATATAATTTATGCCTGTTTTGCAGTATTAACGCAACTTTCCTTATGCACAGAAAACCCCAGCCCTACTGACTTCAAGAAGTGCAGGACTGAGTCCTTAATCCCATTGAAACCAATGACAAAATCGCACTGATTGCAGTGGAAGCAGGATCGGGTCCTTGATGGTAGCAATTTGTTGATGTCAAAGGGCCGGCGCTGCAAGAAATTAAAGACGGCAGTGGATCTGTTGGCAGGAAATCAGATCTGCTCCCCAAAATTCAAAGGCAAAATTCCCAGTTAGCTTGTGGTGGGATGGCCTTTACGCTTGGGTTTGATGGTCGTGATGCTGCGTGCTAGGATGCCTGTATATTTTGTCTGGGTGCATAAAGCAAGTCCTCCTGGGAGCATTCAAATGAGCACATCTATAAATGTAGCGCAGCAAAACGAGCTACTTTTGCCACTCTCGGTTTTCCTGAGCCTGGTACAATCCATTTCTGTGACGACAGTTTTCTGCCCCATACGCGGCTGATACTGCTCTTTATTTTAAGGCTGAGAAAATCTTCCCTTTAAACTCACGCTGAGCATCAAATTGGACTCCACTTGCAGCTGAACATCTTGGCTCTCTCTTCCTTTCCTCCATCAGCTCCGGTATATTTCATGTAGAACTCTCTCTGTTAATGAAACTTGCTTCTCCTCTCTCTTCACTTCCCAGCTTTGCATTAGCGTTACCAAATCCACCAGAGCTGCCGCATTTGAAAACTGGGTAAAAGGAGAGGGGGAAAAAACCAAAATGTGTTTTCTTTTCCTATACACTCTCCTGTTTGGCCAGTCTGCACAGACCCTAAATATACAACTTCTGTTCATTTGTGTGTAAAGTTTCTGTTGCTAAATTAGGAAAAAAAAAAAAAAAAAAGGTAGCTTGAAAAGGCAGGATTAAATATACATCTTGGTTGCCTTTGTATCTCATCCGGGAGGGCTTGTGTTTTAGCTCTGGGAATTGTAGGGTATTATGAGCTGCTTTGATTGTATTCCCCTGGACATGCCCGACAGTCACTGCGCGGGAGCGGCAGCGTCTTTGCCACACCTGAGAGCCCGAGTTTGCTCTGGGTACCCTGAGTCGGAAGGAAGGGACTGCTTTATTTAGCAGTCAGAATATTTTCACTGCTTGCTTCTGTCGTTTGTAAAAATGCTAGAAATATTCCAAACGACTTCCTCGGATCCAGAAAGCATTTCTCTGTCTGAAGAGAAGACGGCACAGAGCTGCAACTGCAAAGCTGCAGGTGACACCAAGATGTGGCTAAAGATTGGTGCCAGGAGGTTTGTTCTCTGCTTGTTTCATGATGCATGTCCGAGTTCACTAATTTTCATGAATGGCTTTGCCTAAATGTAAAAATCACTGAAGATATTTTGATGCAAAAAAAAAAAAAATCTATTTATCTAAAAGACATAAAAACTGAAATTGCAATAAAGATTTTTATCAAGCTTTACGGTGGAATTTATCATTTATAACTTGGATGATCAGGCTCAGCTAGACAATGTGGCATTTGCTCTGAAATTAGCTGAAGCGGGTAAAGAGAGAACCTCGTAAAAACTCGTGCACAAATTCACCTGAAAACTCTACAGAAGCAGAAAACTAATGTTAGTTAAGGCAAGAGAATAAAGCAATTACACCAACGCTATGTCTCTGAGCTGTCCTGACAATGCCCTGCGATACGCACGCTCCATTCGTGCCTATTTTAGCTCAGAAAAATCATTGCTGCTTTGCTGCCTTCTGCTCTGCATTAAGTTGTTTCAACAGTAAGGAACAGTTGCAGTGGCAGCCTGTAAAAAAAAAAAAAAGTGAGTTTTTCCTCTGCTCTCTCTTTCTTAAAGTCAGCCGTCAGTAAGTCGTGAGGAGGGCAAGATTCTGATGTGATGTTTTGATGTGTGACTGTGAAGGCTGGGACGGCCTTTATTAAAAGCTACAAACTTCAGTACATTTTAAACAGATCTGTGATTTCATGTCTAGAAGCTGGAGATGGCACAGACATTAATTTTTTGGTGATGAACTGCACTGGGTGCGATGGGCTCTGTGCCATGCTCCAGCCTTACTCCGTGTAAACAGTAAAATACGGTAACTGCTGAAAGTAACTGATGGGGGCTTTAGCAACACAGGGTTCTTGGCTTAGGTGACCTAAAAAGATTCATTACAAGGGAGGGAGACTGGTGTGGAGCCTTCCCCGGCCCTCACAGCCCTCTGTGTGGGGAGGGCCACTGCAAAGTGAAGCCAATTCCAAGTGGCAGCTTTTCCTGTGCCGTGCACTCGGGAATGGCTCTGGGAGGTGCCAGGGGAGAGAGATGAGGTGGAAAAAGGCTTTGCAGGGCAGCAATAAGGAGAGACACTTACAATAAAGGTAGTTGGGGGCTCTGATGATGATGGCACACACGAGAAGGGAGCCGGATGGGACCTCTGGTCCTCTGCCTGTCCATCTCTGGAGGAGGTGGAGCGTTTATCCACACGGCAAGGATGCCTCAGACGTGATGAGAGCTGGAGGATGAAAGGATGGTTGTGAGCGCAACATATTATAAATCAAAACCCCGGATGAGCTGTACGTATGAGAGCACGTAAGGATCTTGCATTACCTCTAACCTTTAATTATGTGACTGAATCTGGCCTAACCTGCTTATCTTCTGAGCGTTACTCATCGAGCTCTGGCAGGAGGAGGTGTCAATGAATACGGGACAGGTTTGGAGCCAACACCTTCGCTGGCTGAACTGGCAGGAGTTGAGGCTTAATCATGGGCAGAAATGGTGGGGAATAGGAGTGTTTCCCCCTTCCCAGCCTGTCCCTCTGCAATGGATCCAGCTGATTACATCTCTTGTCCTCTCCAGCCAAGGTGAGATAGACCTCCTCCCAGTCTTTCCCCTCGCATTCCCCAAATTCAACGGCCCAACTCCACCTTTGGTGATCGATGCCAGGTTTGCTTTCTGTGGCAGGAGCTTGGCTGCTGGAGCTGCCGTCTTGACTATGGAGATATAGCAGCATCTGTCAGAAAAAAATCTATGTGAAAACAGTACCGGTGCCAGCAAATGGAAACTGTAGCTTTCTAATCAGCTACATTTGATTTGGTTTGATATATTTAACTTCTCCTTTTTTTCTCCCGTTATTGGCAGTTGTGTTATTCTTCCCCAGAAATGAAAACAACCTGCAATTTACTGGATTGCTTTGCAGAGTCTTGGTGCAAAGAAGTGCATATCATGATGATATCTGATATCTTGCAGTGTCATTAATTGTCTTCACCAAGGAAGGGATGGAAAGTCTTACACCCCATTTTTTAACTCCTGCTCCATCGGGATTAGCTCACTGTTAGGGGAGTGCTGGGCAGACCCAGTTTGTCTCCATCCGGAGTGTGGGTCATTCGGAAACTCTAATCCTTCACTAAAAGGAAATGATAAAAATACCCATGAAATTAATTTTCACACCTGCAGTTGGAATTAATAATGGCAACCAGAGTGGCATCCTATTTCATCTCCCTTGAGGTGACTAACAGTCCTGGTCATTAATATAATCCCAACCACCAGAGGAATTCACTGTCTGAGGGATCTACCATGAAAAACAAATGATCCCCAGAGCTATGCCTGCACAATGGAAAATGGCTTTAGTCATGTATTAGTCATTTTATCACAAGATTGTACTTTTGCACTGGGAGGTTTGCGCTCTGATATTAAAAGAGAACAGAACAGAACAACAGCATTTGACTTGGTAATTTGCACACGGGGTTTGATTATGTTTGAGCTTCCTGGTTTTAGAAGGATGCGTGTAAATGACTAAGAGCAATAAATGAAGTCTTCTAAGTGTGAGGCTTTCTCACACAGCATTCACATGCATTTATTACTGTCTGGGCTTAGCATCAGTCCTGCATATATCTGTGGGTGATGCTTGTACTTCATCTTGATAAGGGAGTGGTCTATTGCTAAAATGCTCCTTGAATTCTCCCCCCTCTCCCCCCTTCAATTCTGCTTTTCTCCCTTAATTGCAAGGGATGAAACGTGTCAAGTGTCTGCTTCACTCGGCTGGGAATCGTGGTACTGCCACTGCAATTTCCCAGCCTTCAAAGATGACATGCAGCTAGCAAACTATAAAGCTAAGCGACTGCACGGTGGCTCTGAACTGCCTTCAAAAGGCATTTGCTTCTAGCGGTGGAGCAGCATTAGTACTTCAAGCAGGGTGCAGAATAGGTGTGCACTTGAATCCTTTTGCAGAACCACCTTTCAGAAGGAATTTCTCTAATTATATTTATTTAATCCCAGCCTAATGGCTGCACGTGATATGCTATGAGCGTCTGAAACGTAACTACCAATTTCAGCTTCATTCTCCTCTGCTCTCAAGATCAGCTTGGCTTGTAACAAGCTAAAAGCTATTGCCCCTGCCCCAGGAGCCATCCACACAGGGCACAAGCACATTTCTACAACTATTCGTATTTATAACGAAAGGAACGAACGTTGCCTCTTCCAAGGCTATAAGCTTGAGATGGTTTTTTTAAAGACAAAACACCTATCACACACTCACTCCATTTATTGTTTTTGGGGAAGCTGTAATAACCTCATGATGCTGCTGGAGGGGTCTTTCCATACCTGAAGTTGTTTGGTTCTGTATTTAATACGTGGGACAAAGGAGCTTAAAGGTCTTTAGCAGTGGAGGAGCTTATTTATTTGCACAGCACAGGAATTAAACTGAGAGAGTGAGCAGGAGATACAGACTTGTCTCCCTGTAATTTGTACAGAGATTTCAGTCACAGCTTTCCCCTCTCCCTTTAGAGCATTTACTAGGATCAGTTACTGTGAATGTAGCCTGAGTTATTCCCTGTGGAGTAGAAGACAGGGAGGGCAGTTTCTCTCCTTATTCTTTCTGTCCCCTCTACAGATTTACACCTTTTATAGCTGTTAAGGTAACTACCAAACTACTTAGAGACCAGCTAGCACTTTCTGGTGTTAGTTTAGCCCCAGCAGGTTTAGATTCCATCCCCTGCAGTCTCTTCTAACAGGGATTTATTTTTTTTATCTGCCTGAAATTCAAGGTTCAGCTTAAAGTTGAATCCAACAGCACTTGGCTGTGTCCTTTTGCAAGTGATGATCCAAAATCAAGTGCGAGGAGCCGCTAATAAGAGGGGTGATATACCATAAGGTTTCTATAGTTTTCCAGACTCAAAAAGGCTGCTATTATTAAATCTACCCTTGCAAATTTAAAGGAAAGCTATCCGTCATGCCACATTATTCTGCAAGTACAGCTTGGAATGCAGGGCTGACTGCAGCTGGGTGGGCACTGTCACAGTGAAGAATGGGGATACCAACACCTTTATATCACCAAAATTAAACAGGTCAGTGCAAAAAGGGGCACATAACTCCACAAAGGTCACGTAGTGCCTTGAGTTGCATGGGTCAAGCTACCACACGTGAACCCTGATGTCTGGTCACTCCACTGCTACATAACATTCCTGGTATTGGAAAAAAATTGCACCACCACCATGTCAACTCACTCCAGCAGTTGCCAGCTGCAAAGTTTAATTTTTAACCTCCTTTTCATTTTCCAGGGCTAAGGCAGATGAGTAAACACTTCACAGCAAGCCTCAGCTGGGCAAACCGGTGTTAGATCAGTGGAGGTGACAGTTCCTGCGGGTCTGTCCTTTCATTTCCCCAGAGCACCCTTCTTCAGAGAGGGCTTTTTCTGCCTGTGTAGAAATTTCATTCTGTCTGCGAGCCAGCAGCCCAGCGTGAATTCCTGCCATGCCTGTTTGCAGCAAAGGCGCTGCAAAGCTGCAGGCCCCATTGCAGAACAGGGCTGCTACAGGATTTCCTCATGGAAAAAAAACAGTAGTTCAGTTTTAGGCTTCTTGTGGCTTCTCTGAAAGATAACCAAACTTTACATACATCACTATCTGCACCTTGATCTTAAGGTCAGAAGTACAAGTGTGTAAAGAGGCTGCATAAGGGGGAATGACTCTTAAGCCTCGTCGTCCTCCCTCCCCCCTTCGTTATCTTCCCTATCACCAACTTTTAACAATACCCAGGTTTGGAGACAATCGTCCTCCTTTAGACCCTGATGGCAGCTGGCAGGATTAGAAGCGGGTCTTCTAATCAGCAGCAGTAGCTCCTTCATCACTTTAAAGTAAAAACGTGGTTGAGGCCTAACATGATTTATTTTCCTGGAGGGTAGCCCTGCAAACTCAGGCTGGGAGTCTAAAAGCCGAGAGCCCCTAACGTTGCCACCCAGACTGAAAGTCTGATGACTGGAACTTAGCAGATAACAATCTTTTATTAGTTAGCAGATAACTATTTATTGATGCTACACAAGAGTTTTGTCTCAGCTAGGGCTGAATAAAAGCAGAGGAATTTTTTTTTCAGTGTTTGGCCCTTCATTTGGGAATTTCAACTAATAACTCTCTGTCCTTCCTCTGTTTCTCAAGTCCCCTAACTAATATGCTGGGATGTGTGAAAATATTGCTATGACTCATAATCAGAGCCACAAAGTCCAAATCCCAACTTCTTCAGAGGCTTGGAGTGGTTGGTGTAAGGGCAAAATTACACAAATAAAGACAGCAAGATGTGTGAGACTTGCTCTGAGGAGGGAACACCCATAGCATATCAATGCTCTCCAGCATCAACAGCCAGGTAGTAGGAAAACAGAGACAGGAGAAGGGCTTGGAACATCAGTCTTTCTGGCTAGAAGCAATTTTCACCGCCACGTTTGGAAATTAAATAGGATATAAAAATAATATCGCAATATACAGTATCCTGGACAGGTATAGCTCCAGAAAACCTAGGAGAAAGCTCAGGGATGGGACACTGGTTTAGGTATGCAGGCTGCAGGGCAAAACCAAGAGGAACGGCATGGTTCCTGGGATTTAATTTTACCTCCTTTTAGACATTCTTCCCTCACAGTTCATACTGACAACTAACTATATACTTCTGGAAAATACAAGAAGGAGTTGTAGTCTGATGCCCTTTGGCTATCAATTCTACATAAAGCATATGCTGCCATAGAAGTTGAACGAAGCTTTTCCATTTGGACAAAATACAGCCTGTCCAAAGTCCCTCCTGCACGGTGGGAGAGCAGCCCCAGCTTTCTTTCCACGCGTGTCCAGTCACGTGCAATTTGACGACTTTGTGGTTAGCACATCTTGTAATGCAGAACAATTAAAGTCATTCCCACCACAGCTGAGCTTGGCTCGTTTGCGAGCGGTGTGCGGTGAATGCTGTGTCAAGACTGTGACGATCTGACAGTTTTAGGAATAAACCTTTCAAAGAAGAGAAGACATTGATAAGAAATTGAGGTGCCACAGAAAAGGCCAGATGTTCAACTTTTAGGTCTTTATAGGGCATGCAAATTTTTTCTCACGACTGAATGTGCATATTACCCATTGATGTGATCACTTATGCATCCAGCTCATCATCTGAATAGGCAAATATCTTATCTTCTGCAGCAACCATACTCAGAATTTAATGCAAAATTCATTCTTTTTGAAAATCAGTCCCCTAGAACACAATGGTAAATCATGCACGATGAAGTAATATGAAGAGAAATGCTGCACCCTTCTTCTGAGGTCTTTATTTCTTTTCTCTGGAAAAATGTCTCCACCTTCATGCTGAAAGCCACAATTATTATTTCTTCATATTCACACTGTGTTACTGCTTATGGCTCACATCATTGATTGGGCTCCATTATGCTAAATTTTAGAATGCCCAAAGAGCTAAATATAAAGCAGGAGACAACAGATACAAAAATAGATGTGGACCGCAAGGTAACCATGGGCCACAGAAACGCCCTGACGTCGATTTGTCTTCCAAGGCACAGTTAAGCAGAACTGGGGTGAGTCAGTACGTGACCGGAGATCACAAAGGATGAAGAGTTTGTGGTGGTTCTCCCATCACTGAATTACCACCATTAAAATAATTATCCTGCCTTGCGTTAGACAACACGGCATCTTTCATGTAACCCATGATTGAATGACATGCAAAAATGAGGGTTCTGGTTCCCAACAATGAAATTACTTCTTTTTCTTTCTTTCTTTTTTTTTTTTTTTTCCCTGAACATAGGTAAGACTAACCTCCCAGGAATAGCCAATTCTCAGCCCTGCCATGGCGTTTTGCCTTGCCTATCGTTTCCTGGCAGATTCAACAGATATTGGGTTCCTTGCTCATTTCCTTTCCAGCTGTGCGGTGTTTATAGTTATAGGGTTTGAACAAATGGAGCAAATTGAATTGCGGATGATACGTAATATAATAATATAATACACATGAAATGCACTTTGCATTTGTATATCAGCTTGTTAGCAGGCAGTACTGACCTTAACAAGAATTGCTTAGAAACCCATCTCCAGGCACCAGCATCTCTAAGTCTGTTTGGTACAGAAATATGCTTTCCATTCATATTATGGCCCACTGTATTTAGCTGCTCTCTCATACACCACGACAGATGTATGCAAGAAAAGATATGTAGGAAAGCAAACCTGCCATGATTATCAGTCTCTAAAATGAATGCTTACTCGTGAAGACAAAAAAACTCTTCCCCTCGCTAGGAAAACCTAAGCGATATTATGCACACAAGTAAAATGCCTGTAGTTTTGGTGCCATAAAGCATAAATCATAGTTTAGCCCTCTGCAAATAGCCTCTCTGCACTGAACTGCTGTGCCACATTCCCCGAGGTCCACCTTCCTGGGAAGCGATGAACAGAACTGGAGGAGCTGGGTGAGAAGGACCACGGGTGCTCCCAGGGCCGACCTTTGCCCCTGCCACCCCACATCATTTCTGCAAACATGAAACTGGGAACGAACTGGGATGAAATCTGAACGCATCTTTTCAGGTGATGTCAATGCAATGCCCGTTTTTCTCTTTTTTTTTTTTTTTCTCTCTTTTTCCTTCAATCCCTTAATCATAGGAATTCTGGATCCATGTCAGATATGTGATTCCCAGTGCAGAAGGGGAAAGGATTTTTAATGAAAACCAGCTTCAGCTCTGAATATTTAATACAGTGCCCAAGTGGTAACAGGATGATAAAGTTTTGATGGGCCTGGTATTGGCTTTTATTTTTTTAAGGGGGAACTCCTCTCTCACTAACGGAAAAAGCATTTTTAATGCCAACATCAATATAAAGTGCTGCTGGGACTTTTATATCATTTCAATATCAGGCCTGTGTTAAAGGAGCAAAAATAAATGCAGTGTTCACAACCATTTGATATCATAGCCGAATAGCTTTCAACAAGCTCTTACCATGTTTTTATGCACAAAGTATGATTTGGAGGTTGGGAATGGAAAATGAGGGAGCTGGAGGGGAGGGGAAGCTTTTTGTTAATTTATAGACACTAGCTGAAATGTTTAAAAGCAATCTTACCAGGGTCACGACATGGTGCGTAGATCAGGTTATTTTGCAAACAGCAGAATTTCTTCTTTTTTCCTTCTCCTTTTTCTGGCAGCATCAATAAATTTGTTTGATGCACTTTAAATGTTTAATTAAAACATTATGTTAGCACATTTACTGTAAGTGATAAAAACACTTTGGAGGTGGTCTTAAAGCAATTGGTGGCTCTGAAATTGCTAGACATGCACTAGTAAATCAGATACAAAGTCCATAAATTGGAACGATTCTCTTTCAGGCCTGTGCCATTTCACAGATATTAAAGCTGCTTAATTTAATTCCTCAGTAATGTGGAATGTGTACAGCAGCTGATGTGACTTCTTCAGACTGATTGTTTAAGGTCATATAAACTCAGGCCTACAGAGCACAGGATAGAAATTCCCTCCTATATTAATGCTGTTTATAATTCAGTTCTCCTTCAATCCCTTAATCAGAAAAGAAATGTTTATTGTGTCGCATTGCTATAAAATAAGTAGGAATTGTAATGAGAATTTGAAAATGGTGAATAAGTATACACTAAGTCACAGCTACTGGTACCAACCATCTCCTCTTTTTGGACAGGTTTGTTTAACTTAAAAGGAAAACTTGTTTTTAATGCAAAGCAGTCACTTTTATATATGGAATACGACTATTTTGTAAAGTACAAAGTACAAAGGAGAAGTCAAAGCTACCGTAAACTGTTCCTTGCAAATGACTTTCACTGTTCCTCAGCAAGTAACGCTGCCCTGCATTTACTAGGTGAAATCTATACCCACCTGAAGTCGATGGGAGTTCTCCTGCTTCCTCCCATTAGAAGGGCTTGTGCTTTGAGGAATTGCATAGGTAGCATCTTTAGCAATATGCAAGGGATAGCATCTGCTGCTCCACTGCTGTTTTAATACCTGCATTCAAAACACAATAGTAATAAAAGCTTCAGAACAAATTATTACGATTGGCTTCTTTGCCTATGTTGGAAATCTTTACTGAATCAAATTAATACAGAATATAAATATCACAATTAGATTTCACCAAGATGAGCAAATAATGAATCTTTCTTCTTCAGCTAAGAAAGTAGATTTTCTTAAGAAATCTCTGAGTCAGCATTTCTTGCAAGAAGAACCTTTTTCCCCCTTCCCCCAAGAGTGTCAATAGCTGAGAAGTCAATGATTTCCAAGGATGTCACGGATAACTTGCAATAGGAAAGGTAAAAGTTCACTCATTTTGATGTGTACATAACCTATTTCTTTAACAATAGGTAACATGAAATTCTTAGCATGGATAAACTGACTAAATGTCATGTCCCCTACTCATAAAAAAGCTGTGTGACAGGTTTCTCGCAGGATGAACAAGAAAAATCAGCTCCATGAGAGGCTTGACTCCAGAGCAGCAGGAGCTCTTCACGAAGATCTCTGCTGCAGGAGCCATTGGGTGGATGGATTCTTGACATGAGGGTTTCCAGGGCTGCAGACACTTCTTCTTATTTACCGCAGTGTCCTGAATCACGGCCGTGCAAGGGACCAAGCAGCAGTGTACAACCCATGCTGATATTGGTGATGTCAGAGGAGTGCGTTGGTGAAAATGATACTGTCGTCTTCTGTGTGTTTTTAATTTACATCTGCTCTCTTTCCTGATGAAACCACGTTCTTGCCACCAGCATGAGGTAGAATGGATTTTTATCTCTCATGCATCAACAGAGTTATCAGCACGTTCTAATTATGCTGCGTTGTGAGAAGCAGCAAGAGCACAGCTGGATTTTCCGATTCCAGATCTGAGGTGTCTACGAGGCAGACATTTGAGAAAATAACTAGATACTGAGGCTCATTAGACCATGTAGCATTTAAACTAGGGTTGAATTTGTCTCGTGAACTCTGTCCTGTGTGGTCAAATTCCAACTGCAAGTCTGCCTGCCCTACTATTAATCACTTTTTGGATTAAGAGACAAAATCACCTCTCCAACATTCTTAAGCAAATATGTGTATTTTCCATAAACAAACAACGAAATCAAAACTATTTGTCTTAACTTGTTGATTTGTCCAAGTTATCTCATCCCAGATCCAATGACGGTCCCAAATATTAATAGGAAAAATCCTCTGTAACAGCTGCACCTCTTTCAAAGCCATGATTTTCTTCAGTCTTACGTTGTACTGGTTACAGTCTTCGATGGTTAAAAGGAGTAGCAAAGAAGGAAAACCTGGGTAATCTCACCCATCTTCACCTCACCTATTTTGGGTTCTCGCAACTGTCAAAAGAAACAAAAGAAACCAATTGTTGCCATACGTAGTGAGGCCTTCATTAATAAACTCTGACAAAACCCTGTCAAGCACCAAAGTCATTTTCAGAAGAAATTAACTGCGTGCACTGGAGTAATTTGTGCCACCATTTCCAAGAGGAAAAATACTTGATTCTGTATTTATCATTAAGAATATTCATAATTGAAAAAACCCACAACACTCCAGATTTTGGCCCATTCAAGTTAGATCATTATGCTTCATATAAAGAAAAAGCCAAAACATTTAGTACTAAGTATCAGTCCAGCCAGAGTTTTGAAGTACCTGTGTTGGATGAACATTGTAAGATGCGTTCATAAGTCAAGAAAAACATTCCAAGCTAGTGAATTTGATTATTTATAGGCATTAAGCCCTTCTTTACATTTGTCATAGGTTAAATGTTCTACATATTGATATAGAACTGAGCAGATCAGTCCTCAAGGTAAGCTCAAGGCCCTCAGGAATGTTTTCCTTTTTTTTTTTTGTGTGGAAAACAACATTTTAAAACAGTTTTGATATTTCATAATATAGTTTGTGACAGGGCTATTTCACCATTGACTAACGTGGGCTGCGGTGTCATCACAAAGTCCCTAACACTGTGTCAGTGCGAGTCTATGGAGAAGCCATCAAGATGTCAACTTATTCCGAAAGAGGAAAGAGTGTCAGTGCAAGTCTACAGAGACATGGTGGTATGTGAAGAGGAAGAGAAATGAAATTGTATCTGTGATTGTACAGCACTGCCAGACAAAGACACGCTCAACCCAGAAGCCTTTTAAAACACGCGTAGTATTCAAGAGGCACCAACCAGATATTTGTGATCTTTTCAAGTGTTAAGGAAGGTTTACCTCTAAATAACTCCTCTGTGCTGAAATACCTTATCTAAAATCGTAAGTCTCATAGTAGCGTGAGTAGGTGATTGGAAAATGATACAGTAGCACATGTTAAAGAAGAGGACCGATGAACAGAACACTGGCATGTGTGTTGCTGTCCTCCTAACCACTCTCCTCATGCAGATAATGCCTTGAGAGGTTTCTTTCCTACATTTTCCTGGTCAGTGGAGGGTGCAGCAACCTCCTTAAGGGTTTGCACAACCTGTGCGTGGCTCAGAACAGCAATCAGCAATGCCAAGGCAGAAGTCTCCTCCCGTAACCAAAGGGCCGTATCTGCCACAGCATCAGTACACAAATAACGCTCATGGTGCATGGTGGTACCTGCTGATTTCCCGGAGTTGCTTTAAGCTTAATAAAGGCAGATCCAAAGGTTCATTTACATTTAAGCAACTGGCCCATAGCCCTCAGGGATGCACAGCTCCATCAGTCCCTGCGAGTGTTTCTTTCCTCACCCTAACCACATTTCATAAAATATTCAGCCCAGTAACTCCCCTTCCCACGTGCTGCCTCCTCTCCCAGCTGAGCTGAGCCATGACCAGTGTTGTGAACAGGGTGGCTCCCCGTATCCCCCTTTCCTGCATGCCCTTGGGAAGGACACCCCACCATTTCAGAAGTGCAGCTCTGTAGTGTTGAGTTACATTTTTTAAGCCCAGACATCTGGAATGTATCATCTGGGAGCCAGATTTGAGGAGTAGCTTCATTTTATGTTGTCTACAGGAAGGAGGAGGGCAGAGGCTTCACATTGCTGCAGCACAGATGAGCTCTAGTTATTTTTTGTGGACAACGTCAAGGTGCATGTTAATGTGTCATCCACCAAAGCCCCTTCTGACGCTCAGTAAGGAGGTTCCTCCATTAACATTTGTTGCATCAGTGCAAAACTGAGGTGAAAGAATATAGGTACACCCTCGCTGTGACCTGAACGGGACCAGGGTTCCAAAAGTACTTCTATATATTAGGAATGGAAGCTTCTTTTCTTCAAGAGTTCTTTAAGGTCAATTGTCCAGAGTGATTGAAGCACTTGAAATCCTAATATTCAGAAAGCTTTAGGCCAGGGCAGGATTCAAAAGCATCCAGGTGCCACACTCTTACTGGTAGTGACAATGCTTGTCAAAATAAGGTGCTCTCTGCCCTCCCCCTTTCTGAAAAATGAGAATCTGGAGGTCCAAGCACACTACTGAGTGTTGTGAAAATATGAGTAAAAACACTACAATAAGTCTTACTGCAGTCACCTATCAATGCAATAACAGAAAACAATCCAGAGCTCAGCACAGCAAAACAGAGGAGAGGTTCGATTGTCCTGAGCTTGGGGGGCTGGGTCCTAGCCCCCCTTCTTCCTCACCATCCCCCCCCCCTTCCCCACCCCTTTTTGCTCTGTAGTCTGGTTTCTCTTTCCAACGGGGCGATTTTTGTCCTTACAAAGGCAAGGTCAGCGTGAGCAGTCTCCTGGGCTGCTGCAGAGCACAGGGAAGCCAAATCCACCACTGGTACAACTCCACCAAAGCTCCCAGCCTCACAGAAGGGACTAATTTGGCCTTGTGTATTTTGAATAAATTGTTAACTCTTCTCGGCATGAAGAAGTGATTATTGAAAAGTTTGCCTCCACATACAAATGCAAATGACAGTCGAAGAACACGTGAATGTTAATCTTCCAAACCAAGTACGTAGACAAATGCTAGTCATTAGAAACATTTCCGTGCATTTATATTAGGCTGTCCTCTAAAAGACTTTTCAGACAAATATGTCATCAAGATATTCAAAACCATGTAATCTTATCCAAAGTTTCATCTATCAACAGTACAGTTTTCATCTCTCGCAGCTGTGTGTCAGAATGTGCAGGCAGATTAGCCAGCTGATAGCAAGGGGGGAAGGGAAAGAGGGGCTCTGTCATCATCAAGAAATACTGCTGGGGAGAAGAGACTCTTGCTGCTGATTTTTTTCAAAAATCTCCCCAAGAACCCTTTCCATGCGGGGATGAAGGGGAGATTGGAAAAGACTTCAATTTTTTGATGAGAGTTGGTGCTCTTCTCTGCTCAAAGCCCTCCCACCCTGTTTCCCCTTCCCTGCAGAGTGTAAGTTCTCATAACAAAAAACATCCTGAGCACAATTGTGTTTCTGATCTCTGTGGCAAAGCACACACACACACCCCCCGCACCCCCCTCCATGACAGATTAATTTACCAGATCTCTTGTGCCTTCGTAAACGCAGAGAGAATGAGATAAAACCCAAATCTGAGTGGTTTTGTACTCCAGCTGCACCCTTCACCTTCCTCAAAGGGCAAATCCCCACACAGGTCTCTTCTTCTCCTAGAGCCAGAGGGATAACTTAAAAAAAAATAAAAAGTTTACCTCAACACTTTTCAGCAAGCAAATTCTGTAATTCTGTGGTTTCAGGGAGAGAGATAAATGATGACATATATGGGCTTCTGATAAAGATGCAAAGAGATAGGACTAAAACATACAGTAAAGCCCTGTGAAATGATTCCTCAATATGAGATTCAATATGCTGCAGTGGTTGTCTATGAGACAATGTCTTTGAATCCATGCATATGAATCCATGCATAATCTTTGAGCGTATTCATTTTTAAATACATTCTTTCAAGTGAATTTTAGCATTACCGAGGAGCTCTGGTTTGACAGCACTTGAAGACAATGTTTTCAAATTTAGGGGGAGTGGGAAAGATTTTCAAAACCACTGAAGAGCAGTTAGGACTTAACATCACCTAAAATAGGCTCATGATTTTTGGGCATTTTTGAAACTTCATTTTTGAAGCAAAGCCCTAAATCTCAGTGCTCAGTGACACAAGTCGAGTGCCTTAATTTTCAGAGTCGCAAATCCAATCTGTGCTGACCATGGAGAACATTCAGCATCTCTGAGTATCACCTGTCCCAACAGACCCAAGTTCAGGTTTTGGCATTAACATTTTTCTTTTGTGAAGCCAAAATCCCTGATCTTGGCTTCAAGGGATATTTCAGAAGAAAGGAGTCTGTTTTGGTGGAGAATTCTCTGATATGGACACCTCCCAGCACCCTGGACTGAAGCCAGCTGATGTCAGTGTAGTCCCCAGACAGTCTGGGGGGATTAGGGTACGAGTCACCGAAGCCCTAACTGGGGGAGCGACCACTGAGGGAGCCAGAGCTCTGTATCTTGCTCATGTTCCTCTGAGCTTATCTGGTTCCCTAACTTCAATACCAAATCAATCTTTTTAATGGGAGCGTAATGCTTAACCTATTTCCAGAACTTTTCCCTCATCTGTGGAAATGTGCTTTGGAGCAACTCGACTGAAAAAAAGTTGGAGCGTGGAGAAAGAACTTTTCGGGGCCAATATGGAGGTGTCCTGGAAGGAGGGAAGGAGAAGTTAGTCGTCTGCTGAAACACAACCCCTAAATGCAAAAGCAAAATTCAAAATGCCTGGAAAAGGAGCCTCAATATAGTATTACTTAAAGCTTCACTTGACAAACTCCAATTTTAAACTCAAAACCATTCCTTAAAGCTTTTTATATGCTTGTGTCGTTAGCTCCTTGCTTGGAAAATCACCTTTGTTTCCTCTGATGAGAAATGGAAAAGAAGTGAGGAGCAGGGTGGGAAGGGGAAGACACATTATTTGATGAAACAAGACGTTGCTCCCAGCCTGGGGCTTGCTGTCCTCCCAGCGAAGTCCAGCCGCCAGCTCACTGCCCGGGCACACATGCCTGCCTGCCAGCCAAGGTCCACCAGGTCAAAAAACTGCTTTAGAGAGAGTGCCCTGAGCTAGTGTTTACCTAGAGGAGCCATTGCAGCCTCTCAGGAAATAATCCACATTTTCAAATGAGCCTGCGTGCCCAAATATTTGTTTGCTAGTTAGATGGTAATGGCTGTAGAGCAGTTGTTATGGTCTTCTGGGGACAGCCTGCAACTTGTACTGCTGCACAGAATTTGTTTACCAGATGAGGTATTAATCTGGTTAGTTGAAATACTATGGCCTGTCCACAAATCATTAATGTTGGCTGCAGGACCGTACACTGTTAACACATGTACTTCAGGTCAGCCAGTCCCACATAATAGATATTTAGCCCAGAAAGGTCTGTGGACCTTTCCCAACCCTGTTTCTTTTGCTGGCCGTGCTGCCAGACCAGCAGAAACCAGTGCGAGGCATGGGACCATGGGTGGAGGCTTTGGAGCTATGACTTCAGCAGGCAAAGGAGGAGGAGAGCAAGCCATCTGCCAAAACAAGCATGGGTGGTGTGGCTTTGAGAAGACAGGGACATCGAACAGCAGGGAGCAGAGCTTGCTGGAGTGGTTTTTAAAGATGGTTTAGGAAACTGGCTTTGATTTTAACAGCCGGTTCTACCAACAGAGACCAAATTGCCTTCGGCACAGCCCCGTCCTTTTGTGCGCCTACACACCACCACAAGCCACAAAGCACTCACCAAGACTGTATAACAAACTTAACTTCAAAAGACCAAAAGCCACAAAAAGCATAATGTCCCACAAAAAGGGAGCAGGAGCATACAGAGGGGTAGTAGTAGTGATTTCCCCAGATGCTTTTGTACAAAAAGAGAGAAGTGGGCAGTCAGAAGGGTATGTTACACTTCCACATCTTCTCTGGGTTCCTAGAGCCCCTCCAGTTCCCCATAAAGGTTCCCAGCTTCAGCCAGAATTGCAGTGTGGACCCAAAGTATCCACGCTGAAGATTCTGGCTTCCAGTAGATACTCTTTCTGTTCCACCAGAGCCATCTTATAGGAGCATGGAGACATCTAACAGCAGCAGTACTGCACTCCCCATGGCCATAGCCATCTCCTCCCTGTCCAGCTCTGAGGGATGTCCACAGAATCTGCAAGGACCCACTGCTAAGGCTGGTGTTTCCTCTCTTAGGCTTGTCATCAAGTTTTTTTCTCTCCCCGAATGGCTGGAGTCAAGGATGTGGTCTTGGCCTTATCTCTGAATTTTCTGGCTTTTGTCAGCGAGCATGTCGCAAAGGCGATGTTACTCACCCAGCTGCGCTGATACCAACATGGAGATTTTCCTGCTGATGCTCTTGGAGGCTTATCATAGAATCATAGAATGGTTAGAGTTGGAAGAGACCTTAACCACTACAGCAGGTTGCTCAAAAAGCCCTTTTTTCAGAAAAAGCTGCTTGCAGAACATGATGCGATTGCTGTGTGTACACCCCTGCCCCATGCTCTGCCTTTGGTGGTGTTCACAGTCCCCTTCTCACGGGAGAAGGGCACACAAAGACGGCTCTTGAAGGGAAGGACTTTTTCCCCCATGTGCAGTTTCACTACACCAGTAGGGTGTCACTGGCACTGCGGCTGCAATTGGCACATCGTGAGCGTAATCAAAAGTTTTCCTCCTAACTCGTAACAGACGGCGTTTCTCTGAGATGCATTTACCATTGGCTGGTTCCACTGCACAGCCCAGATTAAAAACAAACCAGAAAAAGCCAAAAAACCCCCTAGTGCTGTGTGTAATCAGGGATGTGAACACTAATCCAGAAGTTGCGCGTCCCACACTAGACAAACCAAGTCCTACAGATAACAAAAGTTCAATAACTTCTTCAGCAGATTGCCCTCTTGATTACTGCAAACTATCAGCTTCAAAGAGTTGTCAGCTTTGCCAGCGGGGATTCATTCACCCTTTCTCGAGCCAGGAAGCCACCTCTGAAGCTGCACCGTGGGCTGGGAAGCCTCCAAACGCCTTTGGGAACCCGTGGAGGTACTTTTGTCCTAGAGAGGATGTCTCTGAAGATGTGGTGAACTCAACCTCCTTTCAGAAGGTTTTTCAGGCCAACAGAGGCACCTGAAGACTCAGAGAAAGATGACACTGCCAGATGGCACGGCCCAGGGAGAGGATGAAATGAAGGCTGCGGGGGATGCGTACACTGATTTCTCCAAAGACTTATAACCACGATGAAGAAAGAAATAGCTCTGCCACAAGAGAGTCTGATGAGAAAAGTCATTTGCTACTGAAATGTAATTTAAAAAATGTATTTAATACCAATTAACAACACAAGCCTGTAATATCCACTTATCTAAACGGCTTGTGGATTACTTGCTTTTCACTTACTAACCTACCCACTAATTTCTACAAAAAATAAAAATACAGGTCAGGTTTTTGCTACCAGATTTACTTATTTTACTACCAGACAAAGATGAGACAGAATGGTTATCAAGAAAAATAAGGGGGGAAAAGAGAATTGGGAAATCTTAGACATTGTATTAAAACAACAGTTTTTAGGGTGTTTGATTTACTATTCAACTGTGCACAGCTGCTGCTGTGAGAAATAGGAAGCATGCCAAGGGAAAGAGATGGGGAAAAAAAATTAACGGGTGGGGGAGGCTTACAGAATCAACTGGTTAATGAGATATGAAAATTTTTATGAGTAAGCCCCTGCTGAAAAGCACTTGTTTGTTTGAACCAGCTTACTGCTTACCCACTGACATGGCAATTTGGGTACTCTCTCCAAAGGATTTAACCACCCAATGTGAAATGTAGATAGCATTTGGGTTTTCCATGCACTGGTTTAGATCCTCTGTGCTTCCCTCTCCTTGAATTGGAGCAACCTATAAATCTGCTGGGGTCCTGGCACAGATTCCCTCCTCTGCTGGCTGCAGTGCTCTGTGTGAAGGGGAGTGCTTTCCACGGGGAGGGCAGTAAATGACTTAATTCCTGCAGCCAAACAGGGAGGAAGACAGGAGGGAAGAGGTTCTCTCAGCACCCTGCTTCGCCCAGGCTGGTCCCTCCAGCCCCATTATGGGGCACAGAAAACCTCTTCTTTCTCCACTCTTTGGGGAAGGATTCAAGGTTCCAATGGAAGATCCAAACCCAGAAATTTTTAAAAAAGAAAAGCTGTCTGCTTGGTCCAGAGGAAGACCTTCATCTCTTTGAAAAGTCCACACCTTCCCTTAGCATTCCCTGTAAGACCACTTAGGCGGTCCCCTGCTGACCACCATCACCTGTATAAATCCCATTCCTGCTCACTGAACAATTTGCAGACACCTTACCTGGCAACCTAAGCGCCAAATTCAGGATTATTCAGAACCCTGAATTTAGGAGCTATGTTATTGCCTCTTAATCTCTTTTGACATAACCTAAGGCTTGTTTTGTGGTCCAAGTGAAAAAAGACTTAAGCTTCCTCAGAACAAGCCTGACTTGTCTGTAATAATTTCATGGATTATATTTTGCCCAGATTCTTCCACGAAAAGCCCCATCGTACTTACAAATGCCTTGACATTGCTTGGTGTTTTTTTGTAACTGGCAAAGGCTCAACAATTTTCAAGAAAAATAAATGTCCCAAATTTTCTAAAAATAAAACACAAACCCCTAGGCTCCAGTTTGTATCAAACCCTGGTCTGTGATATTCCCCATGAGGAAGGGGGAACTGGCCCCACCACAAGTCTTGGCTTTCATCTTGGTTTACTCATTGGTGAAAATCTGCTGCCAGAGAAACTTTTCAACTTGAAATGCTCATTTGCAGTTGATTGATAAACTCCCCCCAAAACCCCATTTTATTGTCATGTAGATTCAACCATATCTAGCGCTACTAGGCAGCTAATGGGCTTGGCCCCAGTCTACTCCTAATGATATTAATGAAGGGTTATTTTCTAGAACCTGTTCAAATAGCAAGCATTTAAACTAAGGGATTAAAGCAGTACGCAGTGCTCCTTTACGACAGCGCACTCTGAATGCCCCTGTTTGCATCTGCTGCATGGTGAGAAGAATACCCATTGTGTCGGTACTCCAGAAGGCCTCACAGTAGAATATTAGACTTAAGAAATCATTTATTGGGCTCTTATCTTGCATACCTAATTGAGATGTCAGGCCACTGCATTTAAACTATAACTTGCAGACTAATTAAAGGCAACAACTTAGTGCTTACCTGGGGATTCAGGGAGATTGCATGATGACCTGCCTGTGTTGTAAAGGGACGATTAAACAAACTGAACTAAACAATGTCTTTATTTTTCTGGTAATGCTTGGTTTGGGGGAGTAATCTCACTTTATCCCCAAACATAAACCTTTTGTTATTGAGAGGGATACAAACTAGAGGTGCCTTATAGACCTTTTCACCTGGCTTTGATGTCTTAACAGTTACTAGCCTGAAGCTTGTTGTTTTCTTGTTTTATCTTTCCCCAAATTGTTTCCAGGCAGCTATCTGGTTAGTAGGGAAGCCTCACTTTTCTACAGGGAAAACTGCAAATGAAACAAAGTTTTGTACATGGTTTGCTTCCGTTTATCTGTATATGCATACCATCTTGCAACTCCAAATCCTAATCCTTGCATCAAATAACAGTACCTGGGATCCTCGTGCAGAATAGCAGGTCCAAAATGGCAAGTTAAAGCTTAGGGGTCACTGCTGGGGCAAGAGGAAGTAGGAGCAGTTTTCCTGCCTTCATGAAGGTGATGATGGTGACTCGATTTCACGTGGTGTGGAAGGAGGGAAGCAGACACTACATAAATAAAAAAAAAGCAAAAGTTTATTTGACAGTGTTATGGGGAGGGCAACTGGAGGCAAACATTTGACACTGACATGCTGGAATGCTGTAAAAATTTAATTAGATGGGTACATTAATCATAGTTGTATTCGGGGGTTTGTATACTATATGCAAAAATGCATGCTCCAGTACAAAAGAAATATTTAAGTCCTTCCTGTAAATACCATTTCCCTCATTATTGGGAAATGTGGTCTCGGTGGGACCATTGGCCATGTCATTGTATTTACAAAAGTATGGTTAGAATGAGATTAACAGCATTTATGGGAAGGATTTTCCTACATGGAGAACGATGCCCATTATATAGGGAAGGCTGTGCAGCCGCTTTGCAATGAAGCAGGCGTACGTGGCTGCTAACTGGTTTAATGTAAGGTTTACTTCTATGATGTTAAACTGTCTCTAACAGCCTCGCATTCTCCAATACAAGGGCTATTGGTGAGCTGAGGTGCATAGAAGCATATCAAGAAGGGCCACTGCAATTTTGCCTGCCCCTGGAAACCATTGGGGAATGCTTTATAGCTTCACAGTTGTCCCAAGGAAAGCTCAACAGACCTGCTTGTTCAGTCCAGGTAGTTAAAAAGCATTTTCACAATTGAGTCCTTACAAGGCGATCCCTTGGGACCTGTTTTATTTGGGAAGTTCACCTGAATCCAGTACAGATGGCACCAGTTGGGGGTACTCATAGCTCTCAGTATGGATCTGCATACTGTCACTAAAAATTTCAATAACTTGCAAGATTGTTGGGTGTTTTCTTCATTTTTAAGCTGCAACTGTATCCAAAATCTTGCAGAGAGACACCTACATTTCAACAATCCTCTTCCCCTTTGCGGTGCGCCAGTAAACCAATTTAGACCAAATGTTTCCCACATGCTTGACAAAGAACTGGGTTACTGTGGGACTGCTC
Source organism: Nycticryphes semicollaris (assembly GCA_013400055.1). NCBI lineage: Eukaryota > Metazoa > Chordata > Aves > Charadriiformes > Rostratulidae > Nycticryphes > Nycticryphes semicollaris. The sequence continues at coordinate 833,354 of VXBJ01001054.1, forward strand.
CAAAGCCTGCAGAAACCAAAGTCTTTGCAGAAAAGCTTTGAACCTGAAGATCAAGGTGGTAAAGCTAGTTCCAAACCAAAGAACTGGTAAACCAGGTAGAAATCACAGTGGTAAGGATGTGCTCAGCTCAAATACTGCATTCAGACTGCTGTCTTCAAAATCCTCCTTACCTCACGGAATGTACTTGTGTCTGTTTTTTTAAAAAAAAAAATTAAAAAATGTATTTTTCAAGTAATTTGCAATGATTTCTTTTCAGAAATCCCCACAGAAAAGGAGATTGGACAATTTCCCTTACTTTTCTTTCCCTTCTGCTTTACTACATGTAGAAAATAAAATCGTTTTTTTTATTGGACAATGTTCATTTAGTAGTAAATAAGCAAATAATTGGTCATGTTCTATTTTACACAGTGTTTCCGTTGTGGTACCATGTGTGACATTCAAAAGTAATTATGAGATTGAGATACCGGATAGGAAAAGGATGAAAACAAAAGATGACTCAACCAAAATCAACTAATACTTTGCCTTAATCAGTGTTTGGATTGTTCTGATGAATTTGATATCAATTCTACAGAACAGTACAGGCTTACACTGGTGTTCAGTTAATTTCCCAGAATTCAGTGAATTTGCAAAGATTGTTGTAATCACCTGAAAGTATATAAAAAAAGGAAGATGTGCAACTTCTGAGGAAGCCAATTGTGACCACTGGAAATCACATGTGTAAATACCAGGAACTTATGCCGGGGGTGGGTGGTGGTGGGTAGAAAGATATCCAGGTTTATATACATAAAAATAATGAACAGCAGCCTGCACTTTTGATTGAAACACTAAAACGTGGATCGAAATTCACCTTCAGCCTTGTGTACTATCAACACAAATTGGAAAAAAGTATGTCACACCTAAAAGGGAAGGAAAATGAAGTCCAAACCCACCATTGGTATTAATAAGACACTTTCTTTTCCAGATCTCAAATAGAAAATTGCAACCTCACAAAAGATACTTGCCCTTTATTGTCATGTTGGTTGTGTAAAACCAGTAGATCAGGCAGGAGAGGATAAATACCTCTATGACCGTGAATTGATTACATACATATATAATTTTAAACAGGGAAAAGAAAGCTACCTGGCTCTAAAACATCTATTGTCAAACTCCCTCAAAACTGTGAGAAGTGACTTGGGTCTGTATGGGTATTTTGCTATGGGTGAAAGTGTCAGCTGTCAACAGTATCTAATTTAGCATTGGTATGAGCATCGCAACAAATCTGAGATCTCTCTGCAGGAACAACGTTAGTGGGTAAAGGTCTCAAGAGATTTGATTCCAGGACATATTTAACCATTGACACTGCTACACTCAGCAAATGACAAAGTGGGATTTTAATTTGCATGGCTTCAGAGAAAAGGGAGCCACCCAAGAAAATCAGGACAGAGAATGAAATAAAACATGTTCTGGATGAAAGTCTGTAAAGTTTCCAAAATAATGGTCTTCAAAAGGAAGTGATGCTAGAACAAAAGCTCAAGAGCACTTTCCAGGGCCGTTAGTAGGATGATAAAGAAAAGCTTAAAGTTCTGAGTGAGGTCCATAGCAAAAGTTTGACATGGTAACATTACCACAGTCAAGAAATTGAGTTTAAACAGTACACAGAAATTAAACAAAATAAGAGAAAGAACAAATTGAGACTATAGCAGAGTGGTTTGGATGAAAGTAGGATGTACAGTAGATCACTTGGTTTTGGGTTGTATGCCTACAGACACCACCTTGCCACTCACTGACACCTCCTGAGCAGACAGCTGGATGAAATCAAGGTCTTAACACACAGTGCCTCAGTTTACCTGCCTATTAATCACTTTGATTTATTTAAGTTCAGTGAAAACTAAGGCTCCTGCTAACATGCATGTTCTTTAGTGACTTAAGAATTTAAGTCCCATTTGCAAAAGTCTGACAGACGCTTTTGAAAATTGGATTCATAATTACTAAAGCAGACAAGTGGACTCTTAAGATCATTAGAAAGATATTAGGTAAAAACTTCAAAGTCAATGGGATTTGTACACCTTAGCCACATAAGCTCCTCTGAAAATTTTCCTTCATGTCAATCTGCATTCAAATAATTCTCCTCGCACTTGGCTGCAGTGTGTTTGTCATGGCCACTGAGCACGATAAATCAAATCTCAAAAATCCAGTAGGAATAGGAATTAAATAAATGTCTTCTTAGAACATTATGTTTCCTAAAAGGTAAGAGAAATTGTGACTGAACCACAGGGAGGGGGGGGGAAAGTAGCTCGTTAAGTCAGACTGAAGTAGTTCCAGCTCATCCAAAGCCTGTTCCCAAGCAAGTGCTGGAAGATCAGAAAGCTGTGACTGGCAGAGTGTAGGCAAAAGCAGATGTTGTGTCCAGAGCCCTTGCTGTGGAATTCAATAGCTGGTTTGGTGAATTGTTTGAACTGGTCACTTGGGAAGGCAGTGCCAGCTCAGTTTATGGTAAGTTTGAACAGTCCAATGTTTGAACAGTGTATTCACCTCTTACTGGAATAAAGAGGCTGTGTTTGTAAATAAAGTGACAAATTGTACCATATTATGGTCTTTTGCAACTGAGAAACCATTCCCATTTTCCATAGAAAAGGAATAATTTTCTTGGGAAGAAAATATCATCTGGCAGTCTTTCTAGAGCCATGCTTCAAAGAGAAATATGAAGCCACTCTTGTATAATGTGCAGGCATTAATCACCAAAAGCGAAATTCTCATAAACAAAGTAATCCAAACCAGTAATGCAAACCCAGTTCTTCTCTCCCTCACTGAGCACTGGTCAGTCTGGAGCACATGAAAGTCTGGGGTGAAATGCCCCCACCCTACACAGCTAGAAAGGCCCCTGGCCTCATTGCCCAAAGACCAGCCCGTGCCCTCCTATCTCAGAGCCAGAGCAGAGTGTTACGGAAACCTTCCGGCAAGCAAAGCCAAGGAGCCTGGAACAACAAAAATAGCATTAAAGGGAAGCAGAGAAAAAATGCCGGCTGCCCTGTGGTGGGAGCAGCAGGATAAACGGCTATATTATAGGACTGTCACCTGAGCGAGCCGATCAATGCTATTAAGACCGAGTCAATCTGTGTCTGTACAAGTATAGCAGTGCTTGAATGATGACAAATCTCCAGGTCCAAAGGGAGGCATTCTTCACCGTGTTGAAAAGTAAGGAAGCGGCTGCTGTGATCAGTTCTGGCAAGCATCTCTGAGCCATACCTGCACCATTCCCATCAGGTGTCACACACTGAAGCTTTGTGCCTTCCCACGTCATGGCACTACTGCTGTGCCAAGAGCCCAAATTGCTGTGGACAGGCCGTGTTGACTGCTGTCTTTTCACTAAACTGAATAATTACATATCTCCCACTTGAGCTGATTGTTTGAAAGATGTGAGAGGGAGCATGCATGAGAGAGGCTACCAATAAAGGAGCTTTTAACACAGCCAATGTTGCCTCTGAGGGAAACTGGTCTGGAGGAATGGGAGGTGGATTCTGGTTCTGCCACCAGTGCAGGGCATCAATGATGCCTAAGTGGCCTCTCTATGAGCTGGTGGGACTCTGAAGCGGGCAACTCTTTTTTTTTTTTTTTTTTTTATGGAGGGAGGAATGAGGGGACCTTTTGCCAAGAGCATTCAATAGCCCAGTCTGCAAACAATCTTCTCCTTTCTGGTTGCTGTTCTACCCTTGTCTCTCCTTCTTGGCATGGTGCCTTTTTCCCCCCCGAGCAGCAGCTGTGCACACTTGAATAGTAAATCAAACACCCTAAAAACTGTTGTTCCAAAATCTTTTCAGATCTTTCTCTCCTCTATTTCTGTACTCTTTTTCTTGCTAATGATTAAGGCAATTGGCTTTTTTTTTTTTTTTTTTAATCTGGTATAAACTAATTTTGTGTTGCAAACAACGTGATGTATCACAATCTCTATCAATGAAAGAACCTAGAGGTATACCTAAGTTCATCTCCCATTAATGCATGAGTATTTGGGGGTATGCTATAAGAGAAAATGGTGAGGGGGGTTTCACTTTTTCTCTGGGAGCAGGTCCCACATCATCATGTGTAAGGACAAGGAAGATGGTAACAGCCTGGCTTTCCAGGTGATAGATAGCAATATAAATACAGTCCAGTCAGGGCTGATTTACACTAACCAGGAACCTGAGCGCAACACCCTAAATGACATTTGTTTTTATGGTTTCAAGACTATTTCCACAACAGAAATGCCTAGAGGATTAATCTTGCAGAGAGAGGGATGAAGACAGAACAGCAAAATACCAGATAATTAGCACCATGCAGTATATCATATGCTTTTTGTTGAACTCAACATCCATCATGGAGTAGCAGTGAGTTACTCCCTGGAAAAATAGGTCCATTTTTTTCCCATAAAGCTTAGATTTACAGAAGGTAACTTAGTTGATAGAAATGCCCAACTCCTGCCCAAAATATCTAGCAGCTTAACTGTTGCTATATTTTGAAATTATTACAAGAAACTCACCTTGGCCCTTTAAAAAGATTCCATTTGGAAATTTAAAAAAAAAAAAAAAAGTGTATCAATCTAGTATTGCCCCTTTTATTTGCATGAGATACTTAAACAAGACCACAGAGAGCTTCTCCCTTTAGCATGTACGTCTGTGAAAACGATGTGATGGTAGAGCTTTGGCTGTGAAAATACAATGTATGCTTCATTACAAAGAAAACCACAGTTTGAAAACCAGGGAAAACTCTGATTCACCAGCATGACTCACACATGCACTACAGAGCCTCCAATCCCTTTAGCAAAGATGCAAGCCCAGCAGCATGTAAGTACTTGCAGAGAGAACATATTTTCCCTAAATGAATGATCTTTTCAAGTGCCTTATCTCACTCTTTTCGAAGGCAGTGGAAAATCTTCCAGTGGACTTTGGACGAGGCCCTTAAAGGCCAAAGGAAAGTCAGTAGGCACCACGTAAATATCCACAGAAATGACTCAAAGACACTATCAAGATAATGTTATCGTAGGAGATGGGAAGTTAGATTTCTGAGAAGGCTGTTCCAAGCCCAGGGAGGACCTGTTACATTGGCTAGCATCTGATTGTGATTAGCAAAGCTGAACTTTTCAGGAAATTGATACTTTAGAGTTACCACCTCCAGAGAGAATTTTGACACATTCACAATATCAATAGATGCATCCGAAACAAACCAACCAAACAAAAAACAACAAACAAACAAACAAACAAAAACACACAAAAAAAACCCCAACTCCAGAAGATTTTTTTTATGTCTTAAAAAAATGGAAATAACTAGAATGGAAAATACACTTGTTTGAGAGTAACAACTCAGTTGACCGCAGCATAAGGGAATTCGAAGGAATTTCCTGCCTAGGGATGAAATAATTTTGTTATACTACTCCAACTCCTGAGACCACTAGTCCAACTGATTACAACAAAGTGTAATACTGGAGTAACATGGTGAGGAGTCAGGCTATTAGCCCTTGCTGCCTAAAAGAGCATCAACTAGAGGAAAGAAACCCCTTTGAGGAGTAACTGCAATTTATTTTGTCTGCTGGGGCTACAAAAAGCAGTGTAAGAACATGCATGGGCCTTAGAGGGAGGAACTCCAGGTACAGAAGCAAGTAAACTTGTTTATTCAACCCTCTCAAATAAGTGGCTTCATTTTCAGAACCACGTTGCTCTCACTGAACCAGCCAGGCAGTGGAAGGAGCTGGGGAAGTTTCCCGCTCTCCCATCACAGCCATAGCCAGTGCACCCATTTTTTTTCCCCATGAAAATACATCCTGAAAGGTTTACTTTTAATGTAGTTGGTACATTAATATGTTAAAAGAAGCAAGCTCTTACTTTGGTTTCCAACATTTCTTCCCTTTGCTTTAGGATGAGAAATTTTCACTTTATTTTGAAAATTCTCAGGAGGGAAGGAAACAATCTCAGTTTAGCACACAAGGAAGCTACGTTCACCACTTCTTTCCACGTTGCTGTGGCTTTGCTGAAGCCACCTCCCTGCCCTGGACCTCTTTGAAGTCATTGATTCTGCGATATGTTTCCCCACACAGGTATTTTCAGCTTGAGTACATCTGCATGCCTTCAGCTCTACTGCCTGTGAACTGCCTGTCTTTAGCTATGTGGGCTCATTTTCCCTGGCTTTTGGATTCCAAACACTGTCTTAACATGCCTCTTGTCTACATATGAGAGTCATGAATTGGCTGAAACCTTGGCTTTTCAGCTTAAGCTGTGGCAGTATCAGGCCAGGGCTGATGTTACGTACAGTAGGTTGGTGCTCCTCAGCAGAGAAGGCAGATGTAAGATTAAGGCAACTCAGATGCCGCACACTCATCTCTCAACCACGCTGTGCTCATACAAAAGGTCATCTCAGTCCCATAAACTCTCATGCTTCTATTTCCCAAGCTAACAAACTCCTCTTATGGTTTTTCAGAGCTGCCTGGAGCCTTTCCATGCTGGAATTGCTTAACTCTGGAGCCAGTGATGATCATTAATGAAATGTATTCCCTACCATTTCCACACTATCAGCTAACTTGGCCTCAGACTTCAGTCTATTATACATTACTTCTGGGTAAAACCAGAAACAGCCCTCTCCATTTCATAATATTAGGTTGGACCTGCAAACTTCTGAAAGGCTAGAATTAGAAAGTATTATTTATTTTGCCTAGAAAGAACAGAATATAAATTAGTAGCTGTATATGAAGAGAGTATTAATGTTCATTAATACTTACGCAAAACCTTGGCATAAAGAATTAACATGAGACATTGAAAAAACTGATCTTTTATGTTGTCTAAAAAGAGAAAGCTGCATTTTCCTCTTTGTAATAGACTAAACATTTGTTGTTGGGGTTCCTGCTGGAACCCTGGTTGTACAAGGGTCAGGTCTATGGATGAGTAGAGAACGCCATTAAGCAGAACAGATTTATTTCATAGTTCACGACATCATTTCTTGGGGGAGAGGGCAGGTGGAAGCCTGGACTAGTGGGAGCTGTTATCTGAGGAATGCTGCCCTCAGTTGCAGTGGAGACAGGATTTCACCTGGTGCTACTCCCTTTCCTGCCACCAACCTCGTAGCTTCTCTGGAGGAGTTACACCATGGATCAAGCAGCTATGAATGTAGAAGCTATTCAGGATCATCTGTCCAGGTGATCCGACACAGGGATGTCTGGTGAGCTGGCATATTAATGCACATTTATTTCTACAGCCCATGAAAGGAAAACCTAAGGGTTACAAACGTGTACTTTCCTGAATAAGCAATCAAAGACCTCTTTGTGTGCCCCAAACTCTTGTCTCTGGATCCTCAGCAAGATACTTCAGCTATTTCAATACCACTTCAAGTCACCACTGGCAAAAATGGTGAGGTACTGTCATCAGAGATGGTTTATCCCCACTTCTTTACCACCTCTACAGTAACACCGTGAACACCGTCTTTACAGCTTTCCTTAAATATAAATGGAAACACATATAGCACTTATTGACTGGAATAACACCCCCTGAGTCCTTTGCTCACATTACCACAATCCAGCATCCACAGCATTTAGGACAAAAAGTTTCCACCAATGGGAAGAGCAGCATTTTCCAGCATTTCCACCCAAAGATTCCTCTCCTACATTACTGCATAACAAACTTCTCCTAAGGAATTTTATTTGGATAGGCATCTGCATTCATGCTACAGAAACATTTGTTATATATAGACAAGATTAGGTGTTCTCCCTCATTGAGCTAGGTCCTATCTCAAGGACACACCCCAAGAGAGAAGGAGGAAGCTCTTCCATCCTGGGGCAGCACAGGAACAATTCCTCCCCATTTCTGTTTTGCTCCAATACCAACAGCAGGTACTCACACGCCACCATTCCCATATAGACTCAGCTGTGCTGGGGTGGTGCAATAGTTGGTCTTTGTCTTTCTCCACCCACCAGTTTATGAGTCTAAACCCAATCTCACAACAACCAGTGAAGTTCTGGCCGCCCCTCATGCCTTTAAGTGAGCTCACATTCCATAATCCAGCTCAGGTACCTGTCTTTCTGGGTATGGGTTCAAGGGAGTTACAGACATGAATCTGCACAGCGAAATGAGAGAACACACAGAGAAAACCCCAACAACAATAAGCATTTAGAATAAATTGCAAATAGAGGTGCATAATTTGTGGTTAGAGAGACTGAGTGCTACTCATTATTCAGTATCATTCATTTCTTTCTTCCAAATATATGTATGAAAGCCAGGAACAAATAATATTTTTATAAACAGGGAGGAGGTTTTCATTTTTCAAATTAGATTATGTTAAAAAATAATCTAGGATGACTGTAGTGAGATTGTACCTATACAGAGAAATTACTATACAGCCAAGTGAATCATTAATCCAAATATAATGTATAACTTTACAGCAAACAAAGGCCAGACATATTAAGAGTGAATTGTTTACAATAGAGAGTTACATATTAAAATGTATGCATAATTGTAACCTTCTGTTAACACTCTGTTGAAGAAAAGAAACACCAGTTCCAGGCTCTAAAATGCAATGTCTTAACTATGCTCAGCGCAGAGCTCTGTATGTAATGAGAGTAGCGCACATATCAGGGATTCTTGCAATTTAAAAAAAAATAAAGATGAAGAAAAAACAGCTCTTATGACAGTGTTGAACAGAAGCTCTTCCATCTTCATTTGTCTGTATCAAAGGAATTCATTGTCATCTCCAGACACAAACCTCGGGGAAAGAAAAGGTGCTTTATTGAAAGCAAGATGTATGATTTAATCTGATCTCACCAGAATTTCATTCTAGCTCTAGGAAGGTTGCCCTGGTGACATCACACTTTGCATCATGTCCTCAGCCCACAGGCATCCATTGTAAGCTCTAGAAGAGACTTGGCCTTAGTTGGGGATTGGAAAACGCATGTGTTTTGGAGGACTGCTCGGGGAGAACCAACATATCTCCCAACTCTGCTACTAAAAGAAGCCCAGATCATCTGCCTGGGTTTACACCTCCACCTCCTCCAGAAAAACAGCAGAGGCAGAGAAATAGGGCCCCACATTCCTACCGAGCTCCTTTCCCAAACCTTTGGAAAGTACTCGACAGAGGAGAGTAACCATTAAGTCTTCTACCATTGTTCCAACTTAACCTTCCTAAACAGCTTCTCAAACCAGTATGGAAAGCAAAGAAATCAGGTTTCTAACCCTCTTCCCATTAAGACGTTGGTTAGAAAAGCCTTCTCACCAGCCATTAAACCAGAGGAAAACAAAACCAGATGAAGAACAAAGAATCTCTTGAATGATACTCATTTCACTAGTAAGCTACGTTTGCCCCTTACCAGCCCACAGTACTAAGGGCCATAACTCTCCTCCACCAGGAATCACTGAAACAGCCTTTTCTGCATATTTGTTGCTTTTTATATCCTCACAGAAGTTTGGCCATACAGGCAAACCCAAATAACAGAATCCACAGTCAACACAACACTTGTATGCATCGCATTGTATTCACCACATCAGTGTAATTTCCCCACAATCACATTTCAGTATTTTCCATCTCACTGAAGGAGTAGGTGGGACTAAAAAAAAAATCCCTCAGACGACGTGGAGTATCAGTTTCCCAACACAGAAGAAGAGCCCAGTCTCTCTTACCCCCTCTCCTAGAGCCAAACGCAGGGGAGTTCCTCTGCCAAGTCCTCTGGGCAGGTGATAGACTCGCCCGTTGATTGTACGAAGACAATGAGCAAGTGAAGATTGACTTGCTTGTTATCACAAGTTTCCCAGCTGCCTTGCACACACATTGGGAGGATAATTTCAGAGGAGCTTTGTGGCAAGTGCCCCTCTTTTCCAATCAGTAGGCATCATCACAGCCGGATGAGAAGCTAACACAGATACCACCATTCAAGTCATTAGAGAGACATATAATACTACAATTTTCTGGGTTATTGATTGCTGCTGTTCTGGCACTGCAACCCAAAACACTGGAGGAAGTCAAGTGGAGAATGAGAAGAGGTGGATTTAGCATGCTGGCGAGCTGGCTAAAATAACTTTGATGAGAAAAAGCTGCTTTCAAAATCATAACTTTTGGCTGAAAGGTATGAATTTCAAGACAAAAGCTTGGCAGGTAGTTTGGGGATTTCCATCTGGGTCTCCAACCTGCCAAATTAGTTCCCTAGTCACACAGCTATCACTTATGCTCTCTCAGATTATAGTTTGGTGGGTTTTTTAGTGCAGTTTCATTCCAAGCTGCACCACAACCAAATTTTTGTAATGTCTCCAAAAAGAGAGCGATTTTCTGTCCCCGACCCCTTCTTAGCGTTCAGATAGGGGTAAATGCCTCTATCATAAACTCTATGGGGAGGTCATTAATAACATAAAATGGTATGTTTTGCTTTCAAGACATTTCTTGAGAGAGAGGATGTGAGTCAGAAGCTTTCTTCTCAGTTTCACTCAGTTCATTTATTCACTTACTTTACTGAAATCTAAGTAGCTGTTAGAGCTAGAAGTCCTGAGGCACGTGTGTTCTTTAACACATAACTTAATTTCCAAAACAAATAATTACAACTCCATTTCTGAGAGTCACCCTTCCCGGGAGCATCTGATGCATATGCAAAAATGTAAAAACTTGAAAGTTGGAGCTCCACTGCAACTAACTGCTCCTTTTGTTTCAGGGCGATTTACCCTCTACCCACCATTTCTTCCACTCAGGCAGTCATTTCTACGACTGGATTAATTTTAGTTTACCCCAAGCGAACAGACATTACCAAATCACTGTTTTGTCATCCACAGATTCCTCCAGAAAAAAACTTAAGATGTTGAACAGGTCTCCGTTAACATCAGATGGAGGTAGCTCCCAGTTAACTTGCAGATAAAGCTTTATAATTTTAAAGTTCAGTATTTTGCATCATTAGGAACTGGCTCCTCCTCCCTTCAGCAGAGCCTCAACGCTACAGCACGGAGCAGTTTTGAGTTCGCTTGTTATATGATGCCTGCAACAATATTTATTCACAAGCTATTTCAAATAAAACGTGTCCTTTTACAGCGTCAACATCAAAGCCGAGCTTGTAGATTGTACCAGTTTCGTTTCTATGCTATGCATACCTACACAAAAATGTATTTATATATATACATACGTATACACACACTCTTGCCCAAGAGAAGAAGCAGTGCAGGGCTGCTTATAATAACAGCAAACAACAACTGATGCTTGTGATTTGGGATCTTGTAGCAGGCAGCAGTCTGTGTGCCTTTCATATTGAAATCCACGCGTGGAGGAAAGCCAGGCAGCTGCCTGCTCGGTGCCTCCCCCGCCGTGCCTGCAGAGATGCCATCGCTTCTGCCCCCGGGGAATCCCATTTTCTGCTACCCAGGTTAGCAGGAGTTTGAGGCAGAAATCTCCCAACTCCTCTGTACATCAGTGCAGATTTCTATGGCACCTTCGTGACTTGAGGTGGTGGATGGCTGTACACTCATCACGACTATCTTCCAAGGCAGCAGTGCTCTCTTAGAGAACTCAAGATGCCTGCCAGGAGCTTTTTGGTGAATTCTTATCTGCAAGATATCATTTTAGTAGGCTAAGAGGGAGATGTGGAGGTTTCCTCCACACCCAGTGTATACTACTTGGGGTACCTGTGTACAGTACACCATGCATGTGTTCCCAAACTAACCAAACCAGTCCACTTGTACACCTGGAATATCCATCTGTTCATAAGGACATGCAGCTTTTCCTTGTGTCTGATAGTGGTTGAATTAAAAACAAACAAATCAAAATATACTAATGAATTACTTCAATCATCTTAGCCACAACTAGGTCAGCGTATGAAGAAATAAAACAGTAAAATTGTCTGTTACCCTCTTTCTAATTTCCCTATGCTCTGCCTCAACCCTTTTCTTCCTTTAAAAGTTGAAACTGAACTTTCAAAGAGACGAGTAGATGAAAATCAATATCAATAGTGAGCTATAACATGGAACTTTGTGCCAAGACACAATGAAGAATATTGATTTGTCTAAAATATATGCTTATGAAACTAAGCCCTTGCATTCTGAGGTATTTTTACTTTTGGATTCGAAAATCTTCTCATCTATTTAAAGTCCTTCTCTGTTTTTCTTTCTTTTTTGTCACTGAAGGTGTGCATAAACCTTCATGCAGCTAGTCAAAGAAGAGGTATGGTCCATAAATACTGTAGGGTCCTCAGTTCCTTTCTTCAGTTAAGTTGTGGAACTTAACTCAGCCATTTGGGAAGATGGAACTCCAGTTCTCCTACTCCTCACTCATCTCCATGGGAAAGGAAAACATGAGCTGAGAAAGCTGAAGGTCTTCTCTCCCCTGCCTTGGTTTGGCCAGTGCAAAGCAGTTATGTCCATAGTGTCTATAGGGGCACAGTTCAGCACGAGCCAGCAGAGGCAATGTGAGAAGGTAGAGCTAAAGCCCTGAACTGGAATAATACCATTTCTCTTTGCCAAATCTGAACCCTTCTTGCACAACATAAAGCTTTTTCCCAGCAGAGGTGGCCTGGGCAGCATCTTATTTTTTCATTGCCAGCAAGTATTTCTGAGAAAGGCTAGAACAGAGCGTGCCAGAGTCTGGAATTAGATACAAATTAATTGCATGTAATTACTCAAGAGCATCAAGAATCTTTGTGGGGATTTTATACTTATTGTTATTGTAATGATGTTCAATTTGCAAATACAATTATTGTAAATTACTCTATTGATAACTTCAGCCTTCCTATTGTTAGTCTTCACCTCGTCAGATTTCTTGTGGTCTTTTGAAACAAGAGGGGTTTTACCCATGATGAAGACACAAGTAGAGCTGAGAATTGACTGCTGTTCTCACAACGGCTTTTTGTTACTCAGAAGTGGGGAATTGGTAAATTATTAGGTTATGATTAAATTACAATGTCGTGGCAACATCTAAGAGGTCAAAGTCATAAACAAACTTTTTGTCTTTCACCAGGAGCCTACCAATAATAAACCAACACATATATTTCTTAGCAGTGTTTCCTCTTTGATTTGATTTTATTTCTCTTTTTTCATTTTACATCCACTTGCGTTGTTCATCATTTCATGTAAAGTAGGACTGCCAATGCTCCAGGGAGATGTTGGGAGGGCTAATAAACAGAGGCCTAAAAGCCTTTCAAAAGCCAGTTTTTATGTAAAATATGGAAGACTGCTTGAACATTTTCCTTCTTGGGCTTCCTCACAAAGTGTGAGGGAGTATTAAAATGCACAAATAGGGAAAGAGGTCTGAAAATTTTCTGTCCTTGAGTACGGATTCGACTACTGTCACTGATGCTCATTATTTGCGTGTTTGGCCTCAGAAATTCCCTAGATGTGTTGCATCCTGACAATTTAGTACATTGCTTTGACCAATCAAACCTATAGAAGAAAAAAAAACCCTACAGCTATATGGAAAAAAACCAACCCTATCCCACAGTTAAAAGGGGGAATGCTGAGCAGCATGGAGAGGTGCAAGTGAAAGAAGTTATAAAGAGGATAAAAGAGGAAACCATTATAAGGAAAAATCTTACTCTCAGAGACTTTTACTTTGCCACCCACCCTGGAAAATGTTTTCTTACAGACTATTCCCTGCGCAGGGAACTATTTTTCCCCCTCTGCATAGCGTTTCCTCTTTACATTTAGCTCCTTTTCAGTCAATTCTCCAATTAAACATCTTTCTTCTCTTCACTCAGCTCCCCCTTTTCAACAGAATTCCCTTTTTGCCCCCCTTTTTTTTTCCTAACCGAGTTTGGTTATTTTTGTCTATGGTTTAAACTGGAGGGAGGAAAATTCCAGTTAAATTTTAGGAAAAACCTCTGATGGTTCGGATCATAGAAGCACCGAAAGAGAACACCCAAAGATGTGGTGGAGGTTCCATCGTGGGGTGGTTTTAAGGAATTAAGTCAACAAAGATGTGCTGGGGATTTTTAAAGTCTGGCTGGTCTTGCTTTGGACCCCTTCAGGTCTCTGTTAGCCTGGGTTTCTGCGATTCCTTTTACCTGTCCAGGGTCTGAGGGTATTTAAAAGGCTCAGGTTACGTCAATGCTAAACTCAAATTTTACTAGCACAGGGCAAGTGTAAAACTGCAGAGACTATTTTGCCAGGGTCACCGTCTTGCATCTGGAAAGGTGCTGACACAGGCACACACAAACACACATGGTGTTGTAAAGAGGCGTGCTCATCATTTATTTATGAAGTTTATAATCTGACACTTAAAAAAACCACTATGATCCTAACAGGCTCCAGCATTCCACAGCTGTTGAAATGTCACCTCTTAGATACAGGTATTGATTTACAGTTTGAGACCAAGTACATTGTATTCTGTGCTAACAAGCCAGTACAACTCTACTTGACGTTTCTCCATGAAGGAGAGGGCTAAGTTATGCTTGGTGGCATTTGTCCGAAGGCACTGAGTTTTGGGGGTGTATTTTTACATTAGGCTATGAACTGGGGAGCCTGTAGACACAGGTCTGTTCTGCCTGGACAACTGGGCAAAGATTAGAATGAGAAGAGAGTGTCAGGTTTTTATTTAGAGCCCAAAGGGCTGTTAATAGGGTTTCTGAAGGAGCTTGGTATGGCGAGACCCATGAAAAACAAGGTCTAAATTAAAGCTAGTCACTTGCCATGTAAAGAAACAATTTTAATCTCCTCTTTTTCACAGCTTCATTCAGATCTCAAAGCACCTGATTCAACCACTGGCTGAGAGTTACTCCAAAAAATTTCGCACACTAGAGTATGTTGCCTTCTTTTGAATAATCACTGAAAGTGAGAAAACCCAGCCCAAATCCATGTTGTCTGAAATGCTAGAAAGAGGAATCCCATGCCCTGGAGAACATATAAGCTGGCACACAGGGAATAAATTCATGATGTTGGTGGTAGACAGCTGACCACCAGGGAGGCAGTGAGAACAATGTCATAGCTATATGAAACACAGGATCTCAAAAAATGATTTTACTTCATTTCCATGTAGCTGATTTCCAGATCAGAAGGCAAACATCTCAATTCCAGCAAAGGCAATAGCAAAGCTCCTGCTGATGCTGCTGGGACAGCAAAAAGGTCTTCAAGACTTAACTTGAACGCAAACTTCCAAAAATTAAATCCCTAGTGAAGGAATCTGTATATTTTTCATCACGTTTCCATTGGTACTGAGCCAGGTACAACACACGATTGCATTTGCTGCTACTTTTAAAGCAAATTTGTAACTCTAGAATCTGTCTCAGGCATTGATCACCATGTACACTAGGCCAGGCACACAATGAATACACCATCCTTAATGCCCCCATCCTTCAAGCACAGTATAAAGTCAGAAACAGACTCCCCTGAGAGTCTTGGCCATGATCTGCTGCCCTCTGCAATTTTAACTGCGTTTAGGCCTGGGCCTATCACTTGGAAAGAGCCATACACTGAACTGATAATGCCCACAGCTTCAACGTAATATAATTACTTACTTTTGCCATCTGTGCAGTCGTTGATAGAAAGACAGGACACGCTGTGAAGAACAGGGGAATTGCTGGTAACCAGGAGGTATTAGCAGCTTGTCTGAAAATCTTCCTCCTTCTTTCTAAGCTTCTAACTTGGCTGCATACTTTACTTAAAAAGAATAGATTTCCTTTGGATGCCTTAGTTCAACATTTCTCCTGCCTATTTAAAGAAATGATTGCCTGCTGTCCAGATTTTATTTTGCCAGGAGATAAACTGGAAGATCTACAGAAACCTTTTAATCGCCTTTCTAACCCAAAGTGTTTGAATGATGTTAACCTTGCTAATATTATACTGAAGCACTTCCATTCAGCCTCTATTTTTCAAAAGAGCTCTTAGTGTTTTGCTTTCTGGTGCCATCCTTTATTTATTTATTTGCGGTGGTGCTTTGCGGTGGTGGTGGGTGCTCGATTGCACCAGTGGAAGGATGTGCAATCAAACTTGCAACGAGACAGTAGTCTCTGATTGTCATCAGCTGCAGCTCATTATTCTCTCAAGGATGCCTTGTGCCAATCGATGATAAACAATGTGTAATCACTTGCAATTGATTGCAAATCAGATTGCATAGACTGGCATGTGGAGTCCTTGACGGCATAATGAGCGATGCCTTTTGCCCACTCCTGGGTCTGCAAGGCCCACATGCCATTATCTGAGAGCTCCTCTCCTCTCTTTGACTCAAGTGCTAAGCAGATCATGTAGGACTTACCGGGGTCAAGGTTGCGCTTGTATCTGGCACGTGACATTTCCGGCTCATTTTCTCGTACTGGTCTTTCCTCTCTCTGTGTGTGCTCTGGGGTTGTGTTTTCCTGGGACATTACCCGCTGTGCAAAGTCATAGAGACAAAATCTGAGAGATTACGAGGACGTTTGTGATTCGCTCTATCAAGAGTGCACTAATTCTATTTTCCTTTCTAAAGATTTCTACATCTCTCTCTTTTCTCCTTCAACACTGGGGTGATGGCTCAGTTTTTAAGCAGTTGTTAGAAAAACAGCCTGGACTCTTTGTATTTAAGAGTCGTTTAGATGTGCTGTTGGGCGATTTGGTGTAGGGGAGGAATTTGTAGAGCAGGGCTGATGGTTGGACTCGATGATCCCAAGGGTCTTTTCCAACCTGAACGATTCTATGATTCTATGACAAGTCACAAGTACCAGAGGATTAAGACCCTGATGATTTGCTCCAAAGCAAGTAAGATACATGGTGAATTCAGCTAGGTTTTGCTATTTAGGCTTTTACCTTCCAAAGTAGTGTTAATCAGATCTGGCTGATTGATCATTGGTGGCCTGAAAAGTACCACAAAAAGCAGTCAGTGAAATTATGGCAAAAATAAGAAAAGATAACACACGTCTTTGGTAGCCACTTTCTGATTATGGCTCATGGCTGCCACCAGGCATAGCTGGCACTGTCATTTAAAGTGTTGGTAACCAAATACAAATATTTGGGGTTTAGAAGTATTTTGTTTATCTCATTTTTACATACATTGTCATTTAGCAGCCTCTCTCCCAGCTGCTGTAGGATGGTAGATTTCTGGGCCAGAAATCTTTTGTTTATAAAAACGATCGGTGGTTTTTTCATTAAAAGAGGTCAAGAAAGATCATTTTAAATCGGTTCTCTTTCTGGATGTTTTCGTTTTTCAGGCCTAAGTGTATGTGAGACTGCAATGATCTCATTCCAACTACTGATCTTAGAAGAGGACATGAAATCCCATCTGATTTCCACATGAGAAAGTAAGCAAAAAAATCTATTAAAAATACTCACGGAGTAGGTTGTTCAACTGATAGTGGAGGTTTTTTACTTCAAGCCAGAAGGGTCCTGGCTTGATCTCTATATTTAAATGAGAAAAGAATAACATTAGCATTCACTGAATATTTTTATTGAGATAATAATCTCCATTGATAACATACTTCCCTTTAGACATCTGTAAGGCAATCAATTGGAAACTGATGCATTGCTCTAATCTTACTTTAGAATCTGTTTCTTAGTAAGAACTTGAAAACCATAAAGGACCAAAAAGTCGACCCTAATGGAGATGAAGCTCTTCTAGTAAATATGCTTCTAATATCCATTTTAATGTGGGGTTTTTTCCTGAAGAAAATTTTCCTCGCTGTTTATGTGCACCAAGTTAGCTCCACAGATTTCAACAGAATTAACTGATTTACCCAAATATCAGTGGGGTCAGGGAGAAAATTATTGAATGAAAAATGCACAGCTAATAATTAAAGAGATGGCCTAGTTTTGTAAATCTTTTTCCAAGTGTTTCATTACTAGTCATAGGTGTGTTAAAGTACAACTTTTTGAAGCTGCAGTGCAGCTTGCACTTGTTCTTCTATGAGCATCACAACACCCACCGTTAAAGGGATAAAGCACACATATCGTCTGCAGCAGGCTTCTAGAAAAATATTATTCCCAAGGGAATTTCTCCTTCAAAAACAAAAAAGGTCATGAATTTATTTCAAGTCCATTTTCCTTCACTGACCAGGAATGGTATGTCAACAAAGGAAGCAAGTAGACAAGTTTGAGGGTTTTTTCCCCTCATAATCTCAGTTTATAAACAGAAACAGAAGGAGCTATTTTCTTAGCTTTGGTTTGTTTTTGTTGTTTTTTTTTTTAAAGTAAAATCTTATCAGAGATAGGAAATATGTCAAAATTCTCCAGTATTTTAAAAGGTCACATATTTGAATAGTTGGTTAAAACTACCTACATTAGAAACAAATTCCCAGCAATTCACCTCCCAGACTTGAGAACACACTCTAAAACTATGTGAAGCTTTTGAAACATTACACACAAAACATAAGCAAAGTGTTTTGGAAAGGAGGGAGCAATTTCTTACCAGTACACCCCTGTGTGGCAAGGCTAGTGGCCATTCACACCGTTAGCTTTAACAACTCTTGAATCAGGATCTTATACCCTTTCCAAGATGAATTTTGGTCGTTGAATTGAAATATTCAGCGCTGGGCAGCACTAGCTCAGGATGAGGCATCACTGCACAGAAGCTGTGTATTTGAGTGGTACGGTATTCACCAGCAAATGACGGCACAGATTCTTCGCTATGAATGGGATTCCTCAATGGCAATGGGATTCACGGGTCCCAACGTTGGCAGGGGCTTGGCAGTTGTGCTCCTTGAGGTACACACAGAGTCAGTGGCGTCCTCTTTCCATCTGCTCTCCAAAAAGACGACTTTCAGAAGGCGGACTCACCATTCCCCCTACAGCAAGGCACAAAGCACAGGGCTGGTGAGTTATGGGGCTGTAAAACCTGCCGTGGCTGGAAGGGGAGCAGTTACGAGATGAGCTTGCGTCTATCCAGCTGAACAGGAGGGTGACTTACACATGGTGGATGTCTGCTCAGGGCTTGAGCTGGACAGACAACTTCGTATTGGCTTTGGTACACATCTACAAAGAGGAGAGCTGTAACCAGCCTCCTGATAAAGAGAGAACGAAGGTGTGGATGGTGGGCTGGTATCTCTGCTGTGCCTACAGGTTTCTTGTGTAAGAGGAGTTGTGATGTGGTGTAAACTGTGGGAGACGTCCTACAGAGTTTTATTTATTTACAGTGGAGCTTTCATATGACAAATATCCAGCTTTTTACATGTGTCTCCTACGTGAGTCAAAATGTTGGCCAGTTGACAAACAGAGTGGGCACGGATGTTCTGCAAACTGCTTGGTAAATAATTATACCCAGGACTATATTAACTGCTTTTGCTTTCTGCAGCAGGCTGGTGGGAATATACAATTGGTGAGCATCTGTGATAGTTGCTTGGCTTTTTTTCTGGTTTTCTCTTACTGCAGGAAAAAGCAATTTAATTACAAGCGCCAAAATAGATAAAACATTATTTGTTTCTGCTTTGACATTTGTTAAGGATTTTTAAGCATTAAACAGTAAAACAAGAGCTATAGTTCTGGCTACAGATAACTAATTGCAGCAACTGTATAGAATGGTGAAAATACAAAGGCAGGATTTATATCTTCAGTGTGATAGTAAAGCATATACAAACTCTCTTACATTGAAAATTCTTTCTCTGAGTGTTTTTATATTGTTTGCTGTGTTGAGCAACACTTGTAAACCAGAGCTGAACAACCTGTGCACGTCCGAGAATTGGGCAAGACTGTTCATACCAAAGAAGCAAGAGTGCCTTTAACCAACGGCAAGAATAAATACAGCATAAAATATGGAGCAGTGAGAAAGATGTTCATGCCTGGAGATGGATTCAATTTAGGGTTAGTCTGGGTTTTTGAGGTTCAGTTGAGAGACTTAATTATGACAAAGGTTGTGTTCAACTGCAGAGAAATCTCATGGAATTTCAAATTCTCTTGGCCAAAAACCTTCTAAGAATCACTGTTTTCACGCAATTATGTGTATAGCACATACAAACGGCCTGCCAGGCTTAGAAGTGACTTAAAACAAAAAAAAAAAAAAGAGAGTTCAGATTTCAAAATCTAGCTTAGCTCATTCTTCCCTAATAGTAACAAATTCAAGGAAGGAAAATATAGTAAAACATTCAGAAAGTGTGAGAAAGCAGATTTAAAGGTGACCCATGGAAAGATGATGGGTCTGTATCACTGGACCGTGCCTGTGTAAGTTACTGGTACACACCGTCTTCTTGTCAGACAGTCTTAAACTGTTGAGCAATGTGATATATTGTTGGAAAGTACTTGGAAAACGTTCATGACTGAAGTGTGATTTACAGGTCTAGTCTTACAAACAGCAGCACACAGGGCAGGAGAGAACCTTTTTTACAGCATTTTTGAGCAGAGACGCCATGCCGTACCGTGCTGTGCAGGTAGCTCAGTACATTTCTCATCCAAACCAAATGAAGTATATTTTCTCCTTTGCAAACCTTTAAAAGATTTTCCTTGAAGATGAAGCCTCTATTACATGGTGTGTCTTACAGAAATTAATAAAGGTAATGAAATCAGGCACTGTTGGTTCATGTGTGATTCATCAGTCACACATCTCTGTTTAATTTGCAGAGGTTTGGAGCCTACTTCTCACTTACACAAAACTCTCACTGTTAGTTTAAGAAATCCTCATATAAATAAAATCCATTTTCTGATGCACCATAAAATATCTAATGGCAATGAACGATTACAGTCACAAGAGCTATTTTGGCTGGAGTCGTGGTAGCTCCCCAGGCCCAGGATTAACACCGCTTTCCTTGCATTTTGAGAACAGAGGAATTGTCTGTATCCTCCAACCAGCAGTGACTAAAACCAGATGTTTCAGTGGAAGAAACCTCTCATTAGGCTTGTACGGAATGAGCTTTGAAAAACTGGTTTTCTTGTTTGTTTGTTTGTTTGTTTGTTTTAACAAAGGGGAGTGCAAATGCACCTGAGTGTAAATGCAAATTGGGCTTTTTGAGTTTCATGTTGATACAGCAAAGCCTAAGGGAAATGACAAAAATATGCAGCCAGCAAACAACCCTGTTTAGTTCATGGTTTCTGAGCTAAACTCCAGCCCCTGTGGATCACTGAAGGCAAGTTGGGGTTAGAAATTCTGCCCTTTGGAAATTCTGCTTTTTGCAGTAGAAGTCCCAAATTGGTAAGGCAGGTTTGATTCTGAAAGGCTTGTGTAGGGCTCCAGCTATCTAGCTAGTTTAAAATGGTGTTACTTTGGTTATAAAGAAACAAGAGATGATAAGCTGGGGCTCTAAATGTAGCATTGACATGTGTCTTCAAGTTGGACGGGTTTTTAAACAGTAGCAGTAAGGCAGGATAATATGAAGCTCAGATCCAACAATGCCTCCAGTAAAAACACCACCCAAGGAAGAAGGATGGAGGGTGGTGTGTGCTCTGGCTGGGGATAAAAGAACCTCCTTCAGAAGCCAGGCACAAAGTGAGGCATCCTGGCCGGAGCAGTTTGCTTTGAAAGTGAACTCCTCTCTCCGGGCAGTCCTGTTGTGTCCCAATCTGCGACCGAGGCGTATTTGCCTGACAACTGTAATGAAGTAAGGGTTTGCACTAGCCAGGCAAATACTGAGGCAAATATCCAGACCTTTGCAGCCATGGACATGTACTTCAGCACTTCTTTCCCCCTTCTCTGATATATCTCTGACCATCAATACAACAATACAACGTGGGGTTATGAGCCCATAGAGGTCGAATGTTCAATGCCAGCCCAGGCTGAGCTGTTAGGAGTTGGTACAACCTCTGTCCCAGGAACAGCGGTGCCAGGACATTCTGCCTAAAGGACAGGTCCTGTATGAACACCAGGACCCTTGCCCTGGTACGAACTCATGGTCCTCGTACCAACGGTACAGGGTGATGGGATGAGAAGCGCACGGCCTCCTTCCTAATAATAGTATTTATCTACCTAACTTTGGGTAAGTCACTTCATCTGACTCGTGCCACCTCTGCAGAAGGGACACTGCAGCTCCCTCTCAGAAGGGTTTGGGGGAGTAGAAGTCCTTTAGGAAATTCTGAGGGCTCTGAAGAGTGCAGAGCCCCATAACAGAATGTCTAGAGGGCTTGCCCCCACCTCCTTCCTACTCACAGGGCTGAAAATCGCTACTGTCAGACCTACGACACTGAGGCCCAAAGTAGTTGCACCAGAGGAAGGGATCCCTGGGGGATTATGCATTTTCCATATTGAATAATCATGTGTGTACTCATTGTGGGCCTTTGCCCGATGTTGTCTTCTACATTCGGGCTCTGGCAGCTACAGAGAGGAGTGCTCAGTCATGGCACAACACAATGGCTCAGAAAAGCACACCGCACAGCAGTGAAACTTGGGAGTGGGGGGTTTGATCAGTTTTTTTTTTCCATTTAAAAACAAAATTCCAGCAAAATAGCAAGTCCTTAAAATGCGTACTATTTATTTTCAACAGAGTAAAAGAGCCCCTACAGTATTTTGAAAGAACGTCTGTTTTATAGGTCTGCGGTGATAACATGTTGGAAGTAACTAACAATTATGTTATTTTCGTCCTCGCTAATAATGCTTGGGGAGCAATTGATGTTTCTTTTACAGCTAATAAGAAACATTTGCAGGAAAAGCAGGAACTGTGGAGATAAAGCAATTGGCAAGAAATAGTATGTTTAAATACCATAAAACAGCCAGCATCCAAACAGGTGTGAGATAAAGTGGTATAAATAAACTACTCTGTATGCAGCCCATCACACAGCAGAGTTGTGTAAAAAATTGCATGAAATAACTTCACTCCTATTCACAGTAAAATGTAACAAAACCGATCCTTGTGTCTCCTAATTAGCTTTAGCAGCTGAGAAAACATCCCTCATGCGGAAATTTCTAAAAGTTAAAAGTTGTTCCGTAAAAATGAAATGCAAACAAAAGCAGCAGTCAGATTTGCAAACCTTTTGGAGAAACTGTTTCTACATTTTTGTAAACCTCTTCGCCAGTTAAAACCAGTACCCTGAAGAGGCAGTGGAACCTCTTTCAACCTTGCAAAGTTACGCCTGGCTCATAGTTATTCTGCATTGCCTGGTGACATTATGGTACTAGATGATGTCTGGGTTCTTTTTATTGGTGCTGCTTTCACGAACACACAGACATTTGCCCTTTCTTCATCCAAACATTTGGTTGCATTAAGGGTTGTTTGGTTAAGATTAAAGATTTTCTGTTTTTTAAGACCAGTCAAATGCAAAGTAAATCAGCACTAGCAAACATGAGGTGAAAATAAATACCCACACTCACATGACTGATAAGCAGAACTATGGAAAATGGCTCACAACAAAATCCACGTGGTTTCTGTGGCTCCTAAAAGTAAGAAGGCGCGATAAGTTCATTGGAAGTTTTCTCAAGATCCATCAACCTTTTTGTCATTCCGTTCAGTGGAATGACTTGTAATTTTGTTTAATCAGCCTGTAAATTTGATCAACATGTGAGTTTTAGGTGATATATTATGATAATTGTGAGTCTTACTCTTTGTCTTTGGGTTCTTTCAAACTCATGTTAAGGGAAGAGAAGAACTCAGATGTGTAAATGCACACATAGAAGCCCATGATGTGAAACTGTCGAATTTCAGACGGTTTTAGAAATCAAAGCTTCATATGTTCCTCACCGTAACTCCCTTGTTTGTGACTCAGGTCCCTGAACCCAGCTTTCGGCAGTCCAAGTTGTGCAAAAAGACAAAAGAGAAACCACAGCATCTCTTTTTCTCATTTTCTGGCCTAAAATACAGAGAGTGCCTTGGAAAAAAAGGAGCCTCTCCGCTGTTACTCTCTGCCGACAAAATCCTCCCCATAATTTGTGTTCTGTTGTGTTCACGGAGGAGTCCCTGTACACAGCGACTTGGTTCCCACCCAGTACTGGACTAAGGGAAACATGCTTTTTATAACACCAATGTTTGCTTCTCCCCTGTCATTCTGTGCTGAAAAGATCAAGAGAGGCTTTGCTCTTGTTCTTGTCTTTTCTGGAGGGTACACATCCAGTGTTGCTGATGTCTCGCTCACAGCCAGCATACGCCAGGATCACGCAAAGACCAGCTTTCCATATTCAGGAATAGACAAGACATTACATCCAGGTGGACACCATGCTTATTTCAGAGTCCCTTGAATCAATGAAGGGCAGGGCTCCCCTGGCCGAGTCTCACCTAAATAAATACCGTGTTGCAGAAGGACCTGGCCCTGTGGCTCTTCAGGAGCTGATGCTTTTAGTTTCTAAGGCCCCTTGCTTCAGGCTTGGTGTGTGAACAGCAGTAACGGTGGTTGTATGAGGATACTCCCATGAGATGCCCAGCACCACACTAATCAAACTCGAGATGCACATGGGTTTTGCCTTGGTGGAGCACCAAAAAGATGCAAACTTGCTTTGGCTGTCCAAACTGCTGCCTCTTTCTGACATGCACCGTGTGAAGAAAGCTGCCAGGAGAGCTCAGAGTTGCGATGTGTGACATTGCATGGTGCGTACACGCTCTGCAAGAGCAGAGGTGTTTAAAGAGGAGCTGATACAACACCAAAAGAAACACAGAAATGGGAACACTTCTTCAAGTTGGCTCTTCAGTTAACCACCGACAGATGTGATGAACTCTCAGCGCTGCTGCTAATAAGTAAAGGAAAGGAAGCCAATGTTCTTTTATACTCTGACACACAGCGCACTTTGGTTTCGCTCAGGGTAGCAAACCTTTCTTCCTCGTAGCAAGTATTATAAATAGGCCCACTTCTTATCAGATCCTTCTCTTAATGTTTTTCATTAGAAAACCACAGTTAATTTCAGATAATTGTTAGAGATAATCTTAAATTTGTGTGTAATGTATGCCCCAGTTCTAAGAAAAACACGACATTGGGGAAGGTACTGCCTGCCTAACAGCTTTTCGTTTACAAGACTGGTATGAGATCTCTTGTTCTTGTCAAATGAATTCTAGTGTCTTAGACATTCAGACTCATATCTCTCAAAGCAGATAAAATTTTAACTTGCTTAGTATTTATTGTCTTCTATATTTTGTAACAGCTTCTGAGCAGTGTGTTCAGGGACTGAGCACACGTCCTGCCAAACAAGAAGAAAAAGATTTCTAAACAGTCTATGCCAGAATTTGCAATGGCGTATCTGACTCTTTAAGCTTTCCTGTGGGAGTCAATTTTACTTTATTTGACAGCAGTGGCATTTGCTGCCAGAAGAATAAAGACAACAGTTGTTTAAAAAAGCACATGTGTTACCCTGCACTATCAAACAATTTGCTCCACATTGCAGGAGATTTAAGATGAAACAAAGGGATGAATTCCCAGGACCAAGGAGAAAAGGTGTTTCTAACTCCAAAGGAGGAAAGAGGTTCCTCTACCAATGAGAAAGGATTAAGAGTGGTCTGCAAATAGCCCATTAAGCCTTCTGCAAAAGACAAGGAGTAAAATCAAAACCTGATAAAAGTTGAGAAAAGAAGCATTATGCATTACCCTTCCAGTCAAATTTTCCAAGCAATTATAATTGCTGGATATTTCTTGAATAGCATTAAAATATATATATATNGCAAAAGACAATCTTTGAGCTTCTACTTCAAGAAAGGCAATGGGAAAATAGAGATGCAGTGATTTCTTTGGGATGTCAAAGAGAAAAGTGAGGGACTTGGATATTCTGATCTTTCTGCTCCCGAAGACATCTATTCCCCGAGCAATATTTACTTTAACAACTTGGTCTGAATGTTGCAAATGTTTGTAGCTGAACTATCTCAACATTTTGAAGATTATGTACCTTGAATGTTGTGTTTTTCTGGGAAAATCAGTTGAAAGAGTTCTTCTTGGCATGCAGAAATCATAGGAAATTCTAACATCATGCACGAAATTTCAAATCTCCCTTTAGGAAAAGCCAATTCCTTTATAAATTGGCTGCTTTTCACTGGCAAAGGTGAGTAGGGTCAGGCAAAAAAGCAAACACAACTTTTAACTTTGTGAGGAAATATTAAACCCCATAAATTTCAATACATTTTGCCTTTTATTATGAAGTCCCAGCATATTTCTAATAGCAAGTTTCTTAAACAAAGTCCAGCCCTGCTATTTTTTAGCTATTTTCTCTGTTTATGATATGTGTGAATGGACGTGTATCCAAGTTTATAGCTGACAGCCCCATCAGAATGTCAGCAAGTCTGGAGATTTTTGGGGTCAGCCCCATTTTTCAGTCCCTGTGGTCCACGGAAATACATAGTTTACAGATCTGAAGATAATCGGGGGACAATGGTGTTCTCACCCAGAGTTAATAGTATCTCAAAACATCAGGCAGGCATATGCTTTTTACTCTGATACATCACCATAAAAAACATCTCACTTTCTTGCTTACTAGTGAGGGAGGTTGATACCTTTATTCATATACAGTATCTCTGCTAATCAGGCTCATTTCTTATCTTGCTATTCCTGTCTGGCATCTCACATGAATAGAAACTGGTAGTAAGATCAGAAGGTATAGTATTTTTAATAAAGTGATACCTTAAACTCATTTTCAGCTGTGATCAGAATCCTCTCCACCTAAACTTAAAGAAGTTAAAAGTTAATGGATGTATGACACAGATTAGCTAGCCTGGGGTGTTGCAGAACAAAACATTCTGCTTCTCAGTGCAGATTATTCTTGTGGCTGCATTAGCAAATTAACAAATGAAGGGAAAATACCAAAAAGAAAATTAAATAATTAAATACTCCATGCTCATTAAAAAATACCCATTAGTTTATAAAGTATCTACAGCAAAAACAAGTTTTAAAATTTCAAAAGCATACACTACTAGGTTTGCACTAATTCATTGGCTCTTGCTGTCAGTGTAGTGCTTTTTAGATCATCAAGGCTCTGCAGGATAGCTTGTGTCGTGAGTGTGTCCCTCATCATAAGGAAAGTTCTTAAAACACAGACAAAGAGGTCTCCATTTCCTGTTTTAAAACTAATGGCACTTGTTTGACAGCAAGATAAGTTTGAGCAGAAAGTCCATACTAAAAATCCCTGGGGTGAAATTTAACCCTGTATAGCTGATTAACCATTTAATAAACATGCTGGCAAAAAGGCCAAACCATTGCCTGCACTCTTCTGGCCAAGGACAAGGAAAACGTTAGCTTTTAAGAGGCACATTTTGTTTGCTGAAGCATGCAGTGTGCTGCCAGAAGGGACCCTCTTATTGGAGTAGCTATCGCAGGAAGGTTTAGAACTCCCACCTCTTGCCTGCACAAAAATCCCTTAACAAAAGTTCACATTTCAACAGTGTTCTTTCTTTCAAACATCTACCGAGAGACTTATTTGCAGAAATACAGGTGCAGTTTCCTTCCCCCTCACCTCTCCTTCCCTCTTGGCCCCGTGCTGAATTCAATTCCATCCTACGGGTTAACCAAGACCAGGATCTTCAGTGGGCATCCACTGCTCTGATGGCAGTTGGAAGACAAAATTTACCACACAGAAGGCACTTTTCTCCCCCCAGCCTCACCTCCGATTGACTTGTGAGAAGATGCTAATGCTAGCACACTCACTCACAAATGGTTACAAGCTGCTTTCTTCATTGCACAGCAAAGGAAGTCTGGACCCAGGTAACGCTCCTGAGATGCCTACAGCTGTGGGGTCCTGCACGGGACACGGCTGCATTTCATGGTCCATCTCTACTGCAATCACAGCGCAGTGGTGATGATGACCAAAAAATGCATCCCACTGTCCAAGTGCAGCTTAGCAGAGAGTGGTTTTGGCTTAGTTGCTCTAAACAAGGCACTGATTAGCTAGTAATCAGAAAGCGATTAGCAAAGACAACTGGGTCAGTTGGAGTTCAGTGTGTGCATTGTTTGCCGGGAGGCATCGACATGCTCGTGCTCGGCAGGAGCACACGCACACACACACACACACAGAGGCTGATGTGATTGTCCACCGCAAACATCCACTCAGCGAAATCAACTGGCGTCCCATAACATTTTAAGCATAAATATTGCAACACAGGAATCACGATACTGACTGGCTTAATAAAGCGTTACAAGATGTAGGTTGTTAATGGGTTTGATTAACTCGCTCCAGTATATAACACATCATCAGGAACACTGTGGTACAATGAAGACCCTTTTTTTTTTCCCTTTTTTTTTTTTTCCAGAGATTACTATAAACAAGCTGCATCACATTGTTCCACAGCCTCATTCAGTATCAGATCAGGAGGTACCAGAACCCACTGAGAGCAGGTTGGCATAAAGGACAGCTACAGAGCAGCCCTCCCTGAGTACAGGCACATCAAGAATCACACACAAAAACCATAGCTGACCTTGATCAGAAGGTCTTCATTCGGGGCCAGGTGACACCTCTTGTATTTGTAGACCTCCTCCTGCTCCAAATCAAAGCTTGTATTGACGTTGATGAGACAAAACTACCTCCTGCAAAACCTGTGAGTCCTAGTTCATCACTTTCATTCTGTGTTCCACCTGCTAGATATCAAGGAAAATATGAAAAAGAATAATTATCAACCACTTAAAAAATGGGGCTAAACTTGTACCCAAGGCAATTGCATTTCATCATCTCCATATTACCCACTGCACTGAGTTCCTGTGAGACTGAAGTATTCAGCATATCTTAGTAACTCATCACTACCTATGTTTGAAATGTGGCTCGTCTTAAGTGGAGGTGGTGGCACGGACATGGTCTCACTTCAGGACAGTGGAGGCAGGAAATCTCTAGTGATGGCATTTTGGCTATCTGAAAGAAAAGAGATTTATATACATTTTTTCCCTTCCTTCCTAAAACAGTGGACATCTATTCCTGTCAAAGGAGGAGTGTATTAATTGTATGAATATGTTACTCATTTTAGGAGTCTCCGTCTTCTCCGCTGAAAGACCTCCACGCTAGGATCACAGTTTTGAAACTCAAAATCCAGCAATCACGATATACCCGCAGGAAAGATCCTTTCTTCACACACTGCCCCTTTTCTTCTCCCATTTCATGTCCCTTTCAACAAGAAAACAGAAACAGAAACAACTTGTAACAGGCACGAGCCTCGTGAGCGGTGACACCGTGTCCCTGTGTCCCCAGCAGGCTCCTTCCCCTGCGCCTGCAAAGAACCTCCTGATCTTTTCTGGCGCGATTTCCAGTTGACTTTCTCTGTGGCAGGACTCTGTGCAGCGTTAGGGCCGAGCAACAGCCGGGGTGCATGTGTGTGCGTGCACACGTGCAATATATACACATAAATATGTGTCTGTGAATATATATATATAAATAACATGATTAATAGCGCCAGAAACTTGACCCTTACAACTCCCGGCTAAGGGCTTGAATACAGTGCTGTACAACAGGCCTCTTAAGTGGCTTGCATTTCCTGATAATATTAATTTGACTGCTATCGGGCTTCTCTTCCTGCTTCGAACGTTGTTAATGTTGACTTTAACCAAGATCATAATGTAAACTTTTAAAACTCACATTTTTGCCAGGTTAGGGGAAAAAAAAGAAAAATAAAGAAAAAAACCCCCCTGTGAATATGACCTCTTTTTCTTGCAGTGCCTTTCAGTGGGTGTTGTAAGAAAGCAGCTATTCAGTTATTACAAGCAGTGATTGTCTTGCTAAAGCACAATATTTGAAGTAAATAGAGCAGAATATGTGTATGTCCCAAAGTTAAGCTGAGCCTACCAACTGGATACACCGAATTCAACTCCAACTAAATTCAACTGGAACAAACATTAGTAAATCCTCCAGCCAAGAGAGAGACAAAATATATTTTTTTTTTTGTTTCCAGTCTCTGAGACACTAAAAATATCCTGGCATGGCAACACTATATAATACTTGAAGCCTGATATAAAACAAAGTCTGAGAATGCTGTCCCCGAGCCGTTCCTTGCATCAACTCTAAATTTGATCCCCAATACTCGACACACACGTGTTTTATCGGAGCATGACCCTAGCCACACGTGGACAGGCTGATGCAGATGGTTTCATCCCCCAGAAGAGTCCCAACCCAGTGCCACTGGAGGTTGCTATGCTGTAGAAATGGTGCTTTTGAGACACTTCTGGTCCCATCCTGTCCCTCAGTGTCTTCTACTTCTCAGGGGACCAAGGGGTACAAAAACCCCAAGGTCTGTCCTTTGTGAGTCTGTGACAGGGCTGCAGGAAGTGTTCTGATTTTGCCACATCCAGGCTGCTATAACTCAATGTGTGCAAAGAACTGCGACCTTCGATTACAAAACAGAAGTGAGGTGTACTCTTATTTGCAGCAAATAAAGCATATGGCACGGCGAAATATTTGAAGGGGTTTTTTTTCTTGCCAAAAATCACACAGATCCATAATGTCAGTGCCACGCCAGTGCCTGCTCTCTAAATAATGCCTAAAGGGCCAAGGGGAAATGCCGCTGTAATTATTACAGAATGATTAAAGAATCCTTACTTGAGGAAAAAAAAAAAGCAGTTCTGGAACAGCAGGGCTTCTCATCATGCGTTAATGGAAAACTGAGTTATAGAGGTGCCACTATCAGCAGAGACAGTGCTCCAGAAGTGGCACAAGGCACCAGGAGGAAGCAGAGCAAGGGAAGAACCTGCAACAGTGAAAGAGTGGCTGCAGGAAGCAGGTTTTTGATTCTTTATGAAATCCACTTGATTTTCTTTTCAAATAGAAGTGTTAAGGAAAATAACCAAACTTCTTAGGGTTTTTTTCCAAATAAACTCACCCTTCTCTACTCTATGTGGAATGAGGACAAGGCTGATCAATGTGTTAACTTCAGCATAAATTGCCCTGTGCCCATGAAGGGTATCAACGAAGCCAAGATGGAAAGACATTACAGATCCTCATGGTTTGAACAAAAGGTCAACACTATTAATTGCAAACTCTGCATCTCGTTGTCAATAAAACGGGTACACATTTTGAAGACACCCAGGGAGGAAACAAACTCATAAAGCAAGAGGATTAAAAAACAAGAGAAACTTCTTAATGGCAGTCTTTCAGGTCGGGGAGTGTCCGGGCTGTGAGATTTTGCCTCAGTCCGATACTTTTTAAGACCATGTAGGCCAGAGAGAACACAGTGCACATGAGACCAGCAAGGGAAAACTAGAACAGTTACTGATCTCTTCCTGCCATCTTCAATCCTCTTTTTTTTTTTTTTTTTTTTGGTGGATATCCAAATAGATTATCCTAATCTTTAAACCAGAGCTGGTAGGAAACTTTTAATCTATATGCACCATGAAGTCCACCATAACCTTCACCGTGCACTTTCAGGTGAGACTAAACTGCTCCCGATGTTACGTCAAAGCTCTT
Organism: Nycticryphes semicollaris; assembly: GCA_013400055.1. Lineage (NCBI taxonomy): Eukaryota > Metazoa > Chordata > Aves > Charadriiformes > Rostratulidae > Nycticryphes > Nycticryphes semicollaris. Next base: position 864,401 of record VXBJ01001054.1, read on the forward strand.
CAAGGAACAATCGATTTTGGCATTAAACTTATTTTTATGTTTTAGCCTAATGTGTCTTTATTTACCCTTTTTGAGGCTGACACAGGAGCACGTTGAGTTCACTGTCAGAAAAGAGAGGTAAATGAAATCGAGCAGAGCTGCTCCTGCTCCCGGAGATGCACTAACAGTGTGCTGGCTGCTGCGTGTAGCAAAGCAAGCAATACTTTCAAAGCTTCTTAAGAGGATTTGGATGGCTCTTTTGCCTTAATTCCAGAAAGTAGAAGTGTTTTGGAGCAGTTATGCAATGACCCTGGAGCTGACATCAGTGAAGGAAGAAATGGCAGAAGGGCAGCCACAAAGGGGAACCTCCGCCAGGCTGGAAAGGGAGATCGGCTTCCTACAGCACCTGATCAATACCAGTATTTCAGCTTTTGATTACTTACAGTATTAAACAGCTTGATCTATTCTACTGGAAAATACAGCAAGCACAGAGCAAAGATGATATAATACACGCACGAAGCGAACGGCAGAACTTGCATCATCCCCCCGCCTGTTAATTCATATTTGCCTCATGGATTTCCTTGCCCGCTGTTGTTAAAATAATCCTAAAATTACAATTGAGCAGATCTACTGAGAAATACAGCCAGGATATCAGTTTACGCCGCGAGAGGTTCCTGGGCAAACAGAAAAACGCCGGCTTCTTGGAAACTGGAAATTCCTATCTCCCAGCCTGCAGCTCTGCACTGACAGCCCCGTGTTTGCAGCCCATCAGGGCTAATAGGCTCTACGAAACTCAAGGACTGATTATCCTTAGAGCACAACACAGCCCCGACTATTATGCAGCAACTTAGCTGGCACATAATTACTTTTGAGGAAAAACGCATTGCAGAACAACATCACTTCTCAAAGATTTAAGTTATTAAGGAAGATTAAGGAATTTCACTCTGGAAAAGAGACTTTGCTGTGACCTAATTGAAGTTTTTAACATTCTCAAGGGAACTAATAAAAATTGGTTCATGCAAATTCTCCTTACTTTCAAAGAAACACAAACACAAGAGAACATTATCTTAAAAAATTAGGAAATTGAGATCAAAAAGAATTTAGAACAAAAAAAACCAACCCACCCAGAATAATTTGAACTAGAGGGGACTATTTTACCAGGTCACTTAATCCACCCCCTCCTCCCCTGAATCACAGAAGGATTGATTTCCTTATCCTTAAATAATCCCTAATAGATGGGTGTCTAGTTGAGCCAATGATGACAATTCCACAACCTCTTCTTGGCAGCTTGTGCTTTCAGAAGGATAAAGACATTGAATAAATTATTAAAAAAAGGCCAGCCTGGGCAAGGAGAATCAATGAAATCAAGGAAGAACTTGTGAATATAGCGGGGGGCCTGAAAGATAGGGAGTAAAAATAACCTCATTAGATGAATGAAAGATTGAGATGGCAGAAAAGGAGAGGATTCTTGTGGTGCATTTTTTTTTCTTGTAGTATTGTTTTCACTTACTATTTAAAGAAATTATGAAGAAAGAACACCTACACATTTCTCCAAGCACGAAACAATTTCAAGAATGATCATATGAAAACTGGGGCCAGTGTGCTGTCAGCCTCTGACAAAAGAAAATGAACAGAAGAAGAAATGCCCAGCAGTACAACAACTTTCTTACCAACTGAAACCGATGCATTTGCATAAGACAATTCCAGGTAGATTGGTAACACATTCACTCACAGAAAAACACACACGGAAATAAACCACATTAGTAAAGGTCTTACACATGAAAGTTATAAAGGTTTAAAAACATAAAGCCCCTCATCCTGCAAGCAGGCACGTATTTAACTTCACACATATGAGCAGTCCTGGTCAGCTTGTTGGGATTACTCACCTCTGAAAAGCGTTTGCCAGATGAAGTCTCCCAACTGTGCCCAGCTCCTCACTCCGTGGCCACCACACCAATTAACACTGGGAAACTTCTGTCCGTGTCCCCAGCGCAAGATTGTCAACAGAAAGACAGGTGCTTTCTCCAGAACTGTCACCTGTTTTCCTGCAGGAATACAGTTATGATTTCTTGCTTCAGTTGGCAGTGCAGGTAAGTGAAACGGGTGCAAGTACCATCCCTCATCGCTCGGGAGGACAGCAGTGGCCAGCAGAGTGAAGACCATGAGTCACAAATGGCTGGAGATGTCTTGCCTGTCTTATCAGAGGAAACCTCATCCCATTTTTTCATAGCTTTTCCAATACCGGCTTGAGAGTGAAACTGTTCAGAAGATGTGCTTGTAGGACAGCAGGAAAACTTCAGAGATTGCAGAGTGGGGCTACGAGAGCCTTCAGGGTGGCTCAGACGTTGCAAGCAGTGCTTTATGCTCCATCTCATCTCTGGGTGTAATTCAGATTCTTCACAAGAACTTTCACATCTGGGTGTCACTGGCTGATGCACTTGCACCAAAATACCTGGAGGCCATTTGTTGTCTACAATGGGGTCAAAACTCACAGCTCCTCCTCTCTTCCCTTTCCTTAAAGTTCTCATGGTGGGTTATTATTAGATATACATGAGTGTCCAGAGAGGAAAGTGAAGGATGTGGCCTGACTGCTTTTGTTTGGATGGACTAACTGCTCACAGTTACATAGGATGCTTGGATTTTCCTTTATGCATTTCTTGGGTTTTGGATTTTGAATGGGATTAGAGCACTTCTGATAGACATTTAGCAGAGACTGAAAAACACAACAAATATGACAGCAGGAAAAAAAAGTCTTCATTGCCTATAAAGTCCTAAATAAACATGCTGTGATTAAAGAGGAGCAGACGTAACCATCAAGCCCTTAATTAAGATTTTTTTGGACCCTCTTCCAGATTTCTCAAATACTCATACACAATGTACGCAGTACGTGTTCACTCACTTGTATAGCTGAAACGCTGGATCACTTTAATTCTTACTGTCACTCTCCTTTTCCCAACAGGAATGTTTATTTTTCGTTAGCATTACTTCTATAACTCCCCTACTTATTCAGGCTATTATTCATAGTGCCTGGTCATATTCTCTTCATGCACTGTCCATGCAAGACATCTACGTGACCTGCAAACTATAATTATAACTGTATAAGCACATTCTGTCACTTTTACTACAAACATTCTAGATTTACACAATTGCAAGATTGTACCTGTTTTATTTTTAAATGAAGCACGCTTTTCCTTAAAAAGAAAGAACAACTCTGATTTGGGAACTTCTTTGCTAAGTTTAAACTGTGTTTGACCAGGCTTTAGCTGTTTGCTCGTGCGCAGCCCTTGCTGAGATTGGTTTGTGTCTATGCAATGGATACGGACCAACTTTTTCATTCTTCACAGGTAAAACTACACTTCCCTAGGCATTAAGTGCTTTCTCTCTCATGCAGTTTTATATTTTTGTTAAACCTTTTGCTTTTGAGACGTTAACTCTAGTTCTGCCTTGAAATATATTTTGCACTGTGCTCGGACTTCTTACTAAAATTCGAATGACCTCATTTCAGCTTAGGAGACATTGTGGGAAAAAGATGACAATTAAGACATAAAGATTTTGTTTTCCTGCGTTTCTGTTTTCTTTTCTCCTTAGCTTAACTTGAGGTTTGTTTAAGCTCAACAATCATTGGTTTATTGCAGTTACTTTCATAGAATTTTTATCTTCAAAATCTTTGGCATTAAACCAGAAAACATTCTAACTTTCTTGTCCTTCTTCTTTAAGCTTATGACTTGCTTGTGCAATTGTTGCATGAAAGTAATTCTTTCTTTTTTTTTTTTTTTTTTTCTCTTATAGGAAAACAGATGGAGAAGAATTTATCTGCAGTTCGGATTTGCTGCATATAATTTATTTCACAGGATCAAGTAAGAGATAACTGTGAGCTCACACTAGCCGAGCTTCCAGGACACGGTCACTTCCAAATTATATATATTTTTGAGATTACAGTTATGGAGAGACGTGGGTAGAAAGCCATTGAGGCATTTTTCAGATTTCCGGGAGGGCTTAATGCTTCTCTGCAGCTATACAGCACATTCCTAGTGCTCCCTCTTGACTGGGTGGCTCCCATGAATAGAAATAGATTTCATATCCTCTTTCCTAGCTTTCTGAAGCACTTGGTATTGAAGAAACAGTCTAAGCACCTAGAAGAGCTGCTCACTTTTCCACGGTGGGCACAAAGTCAGGTCACTTTACCATAGGCTCAGATTATGCGAACAGGACGGAAATCATTCCGACATGAGCTTATTACGAGAGTCCCATTCCTCAGTGGAAATATTCTGGTATGTCCTATTGTTTTAGCATGACATTTTATTATTTTTTCGTTAATACGGTAGGAAAATCACATTGCTTCCAGAACACGTTGATGCTAGTCAGGACGCTCTTGAGGCTAACAATGAGTCAGGACTCTGGACTCCTCCCAAGCTTTTCTTCCATTGAGCCGTGCTCTTTTTTCTTCCTCCTTAAGGAACTAGCTTTTATTGGCCTCTTTAGCTTTGGATTAACTTACATCATACGTTTCATCGTACATATATATTCCAGTAAAAGAATACACACAGTACCATGCAAATTAAACGCCTAATCAAATTAAAAGGTTGAATGATATATATGGAGCAGTGAGGAGAAGAGGTTCCACACGGTAATGTGATGGTTCGCATTATGTGCCTTGCAAATCAGGCATCTACAGTGCACTTAGGGAGAGATAAAGCCAAATTACCCTTATGAGTCAAACACTGAAAGAGTCGTGACAGAGAGTTGTACAGTGAGCAGGCTTTCCCTTTTCCGATATGTTTTAACATAGTCAGGCACAGCACTAAGTTATGGAGGACACGCAGCAGGTCTAAAGGGAGAGAAGGAAAGGTCAGATCCACCAGGAGAGGAAATAAAAGTGGTTTTCTGTCGATGGCACAAAGGGACAGAGAGCTCCAACTCCTGTTAATTTCCCAAGTAACTTTAAAAACCTCCCTAGGAAAGGTCTAGCAAAGCAGCTGTAACCAGGCGATGGACTGCAGAGAGCAGCAGCTGCTGTGGAGCATCGCCTGCTGTGGGCATTACTGTGCACCTCTGCTCTCGTGCCAGGATGCTCTCCTACACAAACAGGGGCTGCATCATAGTAAAGGTGTAGGATAAAAGCATCAGCACATGCTTTATGGCAGTTTGAAGCCTCTCGATACCACTTCAGTTCCAACACTACTGTGATAATTCCTCTCTCCTCCACACTTTCAATCATTTCACTTCTCAGCAACATGTTTTAGCCCTATGCCTCCATTGGCTTTCTTCTCCTTTTTTTTTTTCCCTTCTGTTCTTAAGCACAGGGTCACTGACTCCTTTAATCAAATCTCACACCATAATGAAAAATAAAAGGTATAATGTAGCATTTAACAGACTGACTATCCCCCGTGCTGACTGGCATATGATTTTTCTCAAAGAATCTTCAGTAAGACCTGAGTGGTTCAGTTCAGGAAGAAAGAGACCGAATCATCTTTCTAATCACAAACCTTTGCCCCATGTGGTCTGAATTCTTGCTTTAAGGACCACATCAGAAGATTTATAAAGTCTGCTGCTTTGTTCCCAATTTTAGGAACCACTCCAAGTCACACTGAAGTCAATAGGAGGCCTTTCATTGAGATGATCAGGCTTTGGAGCGGGTCCATAGAGAACGTTGCATTTCTATGATAAAAAGAGAACAGCACTGAACACGCTCAGCATTTCCACTGATGCTCACGTAGAGTAGAAAGTGTTTTTTTCCGGATGAGTGATTGTCCTGCATAGTCTGTAGAAACACTAACCAGACGCAGCGCTTGCCCAGTTCATCATCCCAGTTACTCAGAGCAAGGCAGTTCAACACTACAGACACAGCTTTAAGAACACTTTAAGATAAACTTGAATAACCACTAGAAGTCCCAGTTTCTTAGCTAGACCTTCAATGCTGAGCCCAAAGGGATCAAAATGAAGGCAGCTTTCCCTGGGTCAAACCACCAAAGCCTTTATAAAACAAAGTAATGAAGAATTTGTTACAAAATACTGCCATGTTTACCTGAGTTTTTATATTCTTTTGTGACCCAAATATAGGTGGATAAAAAGCTTTTGCATTATGTTAGCATGTGTTAGTTTGCTAGGTGTGAAAATCAGATCTGCATAATGCCCAAAAACTCTGGACGCTCCAAAACTCACCAGACACCCAGAAACACCTCAGACAATACCTGAGACATAAGGAGGAAAGCAGGTGTATTTTTGTTGTGGTGTTTTATAATGAGCCCTTCAACATGACCTCATCGTCACAATTACCAATGCCTTCATCCACTAAATGACAAAAAATCACCTGTTTCTTGCCAAACTTTTAGCAATTGGAATGCAACTAACATTGCTGCAACTGAGCAGTAGCTTCTCCCTCAACCTGCAGACATGGAAGAACTCATCCCCTTCACCAGAGGGATCCTGCAGAATGAAACTCCTTTAGTTACAGCCCAGAAATAGTTTTTGTGTCTTTAGAAAGAGAACCCAAAGTTGGCCAGAAATGAAGCTAGTTGAATTACTGGTGCTTTTACCAACATAATAAGGAACAGAAGATCCTCACTCACAGAGCATCGTGTTACAGCAGCAGCAGCTGGATTCATCTCTTTCTCCAGCAGGCAGCAAGCAATTCCACCCTTCTCATTTCAGCGGGGTTTACAGGCCAAAGACACCCTGTTTTTCACTACAAATTGATAAAAAAGCTGCAGTTACAAAGATTGTTAACTAGTATACAGGGAGGAAAAGAAACAAAGTCATCCGTGGGAACACTGGACTGATTAATCTTGTTCACTCCCAGCTCCAGTGTTTATTTACTTGCAAGGTGAAGGTGTGCCATTTCAAATACTATCCCTCTGACGGATGCAGGCCCCTGCTGGATCACGCTATTTAACTCTCTCTTTGGGGCTTTTTGTCTGTGCTTTTCAACCGTCTTATCATCCTATGTGTGCCCTGTGCATACCACGGCGTGTCAGGCTAGATCAGGCTACAACTCTTCACACACAGCAACAAATTCAGGCAGTTTGAGTGAGCTGCAGACACATCAGGTATCACATGGCATTGGGAAGTTAATAAAACTTTCGTTGGTGGAAAAATATTCTGGTGTGTAGTAAGCATCCTTTGGGTCATGTTTCCTTCTCTGTTGCCTGGTTGGAATCTTTTTTTCTTTTTTTCATGTGTACAGTTTAAAACTTAAAAGGTAATTATGCTATTTAGAGGTATATTTTTATTTGTTGTTCCCACTCTTCCCTTAACAGACTAATTGGTTAAAGTCATCTTTGCATAATAACTCCAACTCATTTTTATCACTTACTTTGCATTATTAGAAGAAGCTATTAAAAGAAGATGGGAAAGCTCTTGGTAACTAGCAGAAACTATCTGGGTGTTCATTTAAAGGATGTTATGTTCATAAAAGGGAGAAATACATTTCAGGCTAATGTAAGAACCACTGAAAATTTCAGCCTAGATCTCAGTTTCAATTTCACCCAGACATTTCCATCCTTGCCTGCCCACCTTAGGCACTTCCCCAGTTTGGGTCATAAGCACTGAAGAGCTACAAAGA
>VXBJ01001054.1:876269-982087 GCA_013400055.1 Nycticryphes semicollaris
ACTCGGCACTTCTTGGGCTTCTTTTTTTTTTTTTTTTTAAATTATTATTATTAGCAAGTGGGAGAAGGGAGTCTTTTCATACAGGCGGGCTGGAGCCTGGATCTGGCCGGAGCACGGGGTGGGGTTTGGAAGGCCCTGCTGGCTATTGGGCCATCGGCTTAGCAACAGCATGGAAAGGGCCAACCCCAGCATTTTTAGAGCTGGGCCACCTTCCAAGGATGGGTGCCAAACGCTCCGCTCCTCTGCCAAGAAAACAAACAAGGGCACTTTTAAAAACTCCAGAGTTAGAGAGTTTTGGGGTTTTAGGTTTTTTTTTTTTTCCTTGCTCTCTTTTCTTTCCTTTTTTCTTCTCCCCTCCATAAACTTCCCCACTCACAGTTAATGATCTCTTTCCCTTTCTCGCTGAAGTTCACACTTCAGGGAACTGTCACTTCTGCAGGTTTTAGGAGTTGCTTCCACTTTCCCCGGCTGTGGCAGTCTCCGATCTCTGCAGGCAGGAGCAGGCGCTGGAGTTCAGTCAGTCCATTCCTCTTCAGATGCTGCAGGTTCCCTCCTTCCTTCCTTAACAGTAGAAATCTCTACCCTCCGCGTTAGCATTGAAATCTGCTTGATATTGCCCTGCGTTTATACAACTTACATAATTTACTAGCTATGTCACTCTCTCATCTCCTACTTCTTCATTCATTTCAAGCCTGCTAAAGCAGTGGAATAAGAAACACCAAGACTTAAATAGGCTAAAAGTAGCTTGTAGCTAGAAACCTTTTTTTTTTTTTTTNCGAGAAACCTTTTTTTTTTTTTTTTTGCAGAGTAAGAATAAGAAGAAAGAATTTTGGAATTCTCGTTTCCTTTTATTAAAGACATATTTTTACATCAGCATTTTAATGCAGTCTTTCTTACATATTAGTCTTTGTGATTGCTGAAGTTGGGGTAGAGCCAAACTTTTGCTGAGAAGAAATATGGACTATGGTTTTTACCAGCTGAGAAAGGTGGAGGGTCCATATTGTGACTCCAGATCTCTTCTTTCCCTGTGAAGGAGAAAAGCAGAGAAATCAGAGCCCATTTCCAAGAAATACCAAGCGTCTTCGTGTCCTGGTGGCTCAGCACCTACCCAGAGAGAGCTCTCACCTTGCATCTTGGCTTTTTTTGTGCTAGAGGGAAAAAATGCAATTGAGCTTTCTCTTGCTGTTGTTGTTGCTATAAGGCACTTTGGTTGGAGGTGAAGCCAAGCAGTACCTCATGGGAAATACTAAACACTTCACAGAGAAAGGCTTAAAGAGGCCAATACTGCAGCCCCTTTTTCACGCCAGTCATTCCATTCATTGCAGAGACACAGCAGGGTCAGGCCTTTATTTGCACACAGTAGCACCTCCGAAGGTTAAAGGATGTCATTTGCAGTCATGATCCTGTTTCACTTCCTACTTCTACCTCTGATTTACTGGGAAACCTCGAGTAAATCACTTAACCTCTCTAAGCCCAAGTTTACCCAAGTGCAACAACGTCCTCAGCCTCCAACGATATTTGTGAAGCGCTTTGAGGTCCTTGGAGCAAAGATGCACTTGCAAGTTATCAGTGTAGGTGATTTTATGGAAATAAATCTAAGTTTCTGTGGTTTAGCATACATCCCAGCTGCATCCCAATCTTGCATCTGCATAAGAGCGGTTATACAGCATAATCTGCTTGGATTTCATAGGAAAAAAAAGCGCAGGAAAACAGCTTGAAAAGGCATCTTGCTCAATTGCAGGCAGGTCCCTTGATCCAGCGAGCTGGGCTTCAGGCATGCCATGGGGGGAACTTCTTTCTCAGAAAGGTTTCACCTGATATACTGAGGGATACGTTTCTGCAGCTGGATGTTTAGGCTGAAACTGTAGTTCACTGCTGTGGGAACCACAGTCCATGCACTATTTGCTTTCTCCAACCACCCAAACATCCGTTGTTACAAAAACTGGGCTGGGGAAGATTTTTCTGAATAGCAAAGAAACAAGATGATGGGAACTCATGTGGTTGTGACCGTGCTCCCTGCCCTAGGCAGAACTAGGAAATATATGAACAACAACAGGAACCATGCAAAAAAAAAAAAGAGTTTGGGTAAAGGTTCACTGCTGGGAGTAAAGGGAAGGGGCTTCCTTTTTATCTGTACTGGTTCTGCTTATCTTTTACTAGAGGTTGTTTTTAGTGATGAGGAAGTAGAATAAGAAATCCATTTGTTTTTCTCATGACACAGCAAAATACACAACCTAATAACTCAGAATAACATCCCTCTGCCCTAAAGAAATAATCTGACAAAATTAAACCAGGACTTTATCCAGAGATTGCCCAATTCAGTAGTAAATTTCCACTCAACTGAAAAGGCTTCCATGTGGGAATCCAGCAAATTGAAGCAACATCATAAATGCTTGATATTAATTCCGGACTAGGGTCTTAATTATTTTCCAGTTATTATTTAGGTGAGCAAAGGGCTACATATTTTGATGGGAATTTACAGGACTACAAAACAGGACAAAATACCATGGCACATAAGGACAGCTGGATCAACCTGCAGGCCCTGAGCCAAGAGTCAGCCCGTATGCATTGAAGCACCATTTATCACCGTGCTTTTCCCCAAGAATGGCTTCCCCTCCTGTGCTGCTGGCTCTGGTGTGCTCCAAATAACTCCACCACCCTCTACAGCACGCCTTACAGCCTCCTGAAATTGTACTGTATTTAAGGGATACATACATTGTGTGGCTAATTCCTATATAGCCATAATTGGTTTTATAACACCTGGTTACAGTAGGTAGTATAATTTGCCAAGAACTTGATATGAATGCATTTCATAACATGCTTTATATAATCCATTATTAGAGAACATTGCTGCATCTGTAATTATGTTTGCAAATGCATTTTATTGAGTTCTACATAAAAGTATGCAGTACTCAAGCTCTTAGGCTGCAGAAGTATATATATCTATACATATAGATATATATATATACACACACATATATACACACTTCTTTCCATATATTTCTTTTTTTTTTTCCTGTATACTCAACTGTACAAAGTGGAAAGTGCAAAATTAGCCTCAATTTCCTAGCAGACTCCAGCCCCTGACCCAAGCAGCCTTGAACCTGGGGACAGTTCAGACCTTCACTGGAATCCTGTCATTTTTATCTGCTTTAGTTCTACACAGCAAAAGTCATTACGTGAGTTCTGGCTTCAGGCTGATCAAATCTTTTAGTGTCTCTTCTGCTGCTGACACCACTGTGAGAGGCACAAATTGCATTTGGTACAGCCTTACATTTACCTGCCGAACACACACGGGTGACTGAGATGGAATCTACCCCAGCTGGTGCTAGAAATGTTAAATACAGCCCGATTTCCCCACCTCTTTTTGGCAAGGCGTGAGACAGAGAGTATCTGGGTGGATTGTCACATCCCAAATTGAGTGTGAGTGACCAGCAGCTTTGGGAGGGGAGCTTTCACCGCTCCTGACACCCGTTTGGCTACATGCAAGCAGTGGAGCTTAGCCTCTTGCCTACAGATTTCCAAGAAAACCTCTCATTTACGCTATTCATTCGCAGGAGCCAGGCAGTTCAGATGGCAGCAGCATCTTTTCTCATACTGCCTTTCCAATAAATGCCCTTTCAATACGGGTTGATTATTTCATCTGAAACTGGAGCCCAAGACCATCACAAGCCCTTACATCGACTGAGCAAATCTACTGCCGTGCTAATCTGTTGTGTACGTAAATACAGAACATGTGAGTTTTGGTGCATTTTTTTTTTCTTGTGTATGGGAATACAGTAGAAATGTGGTAAAAAGCTCAGACAAGGCAATTTAATTATATAGTCCGAGCCTTTTTCCATTTATGGTGAGCTTTCTCCTCCCTTCCCCGTTCCCCCACCACCACCCCCCAAGGAATTGCACTGTAAAACACTCTCTCTAATAGGTTTTATCTCATTCTGCCTTCCCTCCATTTTCTCCAGCTCCTCTAGTGAATATTTGTCTTTTCTACCTGCTGCCTGGCTAAATCAGCCTCGGAGGCAGTGACATATGCCAGATTGCGGGGGCTGTCACTTTAATTCCCTGTGCTCATATTTTTCTCCTCCTAGTGGGGTGCTGGGGGCAGATGTTTGGAGAAGGGACCCCTTTGCTGCCTGGCAGACTGAAGTCCTGACGTTAGCTGCTAATTACGGGAGTCGAAATCCTGGCCCTGCTGACAGTACCCAGAATTAAACAGCTGGCTTCTCCAAAGCCCAGTTGAGTGCAGGTTCTAGACATTAGAAAGGAAACCTTACACTCCACCACGGAGTGCTCCAGGAGCAATTTCTTCCTGTTTCAACTCAACTATCTTGCCTAATTCCTGCCTGAAGGTACAGGCCTCCACAAGGTGTGCGTGTGAACACTGGTCGGCTTCCATTCTTCAGCCTTCCCAAAAGAGCTATTTTCCCATCTGCTGGAGGGGAGGCAGAGAGCTAAGAAGCTGTAACCTCCACCCCTGCATTTCATGGATCAAGAAGGACTCCAAAGCGTCAGTGAGTCCCGATTGCTCCACTGCAGCACAACCTGCTCAGGGAAAATGTTTGCGAGACCTCATGAGGGACAATGGCTGGATGGGGCGGTACAGCCCTCGTAGCTCCATGCAATGGACAGTGGCATCTCTGGGGCCACATCATGCTGCAGATAAGCCAACAGGTGGATATTCTGCACCTTCTCTCCTCTTCACAGGGAAAGGGAGTGGATATGTCCTTCTCCTTAACATAGACCTGCTGCCCAAATCCACCTAACGCAGTTTTTGAAGAGCTTATGACATTTTCACTGTACAGGATACTTGGTACACCTGAAAGACTTTTGAAATCAATGGCAATATCTCCATTGACTTCACACGGCTTTAATGGCAATCCTGATTCTAAAAATCTCACTGGGCCAAAACTCCAGTCCCTACTTGGCTTCTTAGAGGTGTCAGTCTTACAGAGGTCAGTGATTTTTCTGTCACTCTGATTAGAACCTCTTCTTCTGCTGGCAACTTCTCTCAGGAATAAAGTGAAACCCTGAAGCTTCTGATGGTTCACTAGAAACCCTCAGTTACATAAATCTTCTTTCCTCTCTGGCACCATATGGAGTATCCCTAACCTAAGTCCTCCTCAGGGCAGCGGAAATATAAGGCTTAGACAGATGAAAGCCTGATAGAACAAAAATCATGATTTATTAGTGGGCTCCATTTTGGGTTTTAAACTGGTTTATCAGGGAAATACCAGAAGGGGGGAAACAGTCAGATCAACTATTAATAAAGGCACAACGGCAGAAGTAGCCAAATGGTAGCTCCTACCTGATGGGATAGAGTGAAATGCACCGTGCCCTCTCATTACCTTGCTGTTCCCTACACCCAGATCAGTGGAGACCCTTACACACTGCTGTCCTAAACAAAAAAATCCCCAGACTTTGGTGTTCCTTTTGGGACAGATACAGTTCCCAACACCACACCTTTCTTTTCCAGCTAGAACTTAACACCATCTCTAAACAGACAATGATATAACACACATTTCTAAGCGCGAGCGTCCAGGGAGTGATAAATTGAAGGTTTGGGTTTTAGTTACATTAATAATGCATAGAGAAATGCTATTTGAAAATAAGAAAGTGATACATTTTATGCTGTGCAGTTTGTGGGGCAGGAATGGAAAGAAGAAATTTAGTTTTACATTTCCCTTGTAACACTGGGTCAAGGTGACTCCCAGCGTAAGCTGGAACAACCCCACCGGCAACCTCCTACGCACCTACCTCGTGTTGCTTCAGTTCCTCTCCCCAGCTTAGTCACTTCTCCAAGCATATCAAGGGGGAGAGCTGGGAGACATAAGGCACAGGATTGCCCATCCCCTTCCTAGGATGGCCTGGGGCATGGCACGGGGACTCTTTCCACTCCTTTCCTCCCATCTCCCCATCAGAGTTAAGGATTTCAGTGGGAAAATTGTGCCTAAGGATGTAGCTGTAAATCACGGAAGAAAACAGCTGGAGCAGAGCCTCTGATTTGTTATGACTCAAAAGGTGGCGAGAAAACTGCTTCTACTGAACTTCAGTGACCACACAAGCTTGACATAAAAGCAGTGTGCGAATGTTCAAGGCTGCAGCATGGGTTTGCTCCAGCTGGACTGGTACATGGTGGCAGACCGCGGGCATGCGAACCCTGCACGGTTGGGGAACGCCAGCCTGACTCTGCTGGCCTCGTTTTACGCGTGCTCGATTCACGTCCCCAGCAAACGGAGAATCTGAGCACGAAGGCAACTGGGAAACGAACCCGGAGAACGCTGCAAAGAGTGCTCACACCTACAGTTGCTTTTACTGGGGGCTGTCGTGACAGAAAACTGCAGTGATGCACTCGGGGATACTTTCTATGAGATGGGAATGGGGCATTGCTTAACAGAGCAAGGCTACAGCCTTCCCAGCACACCACTGCACTGGCAATTAAATAAGCCTCTGAGCCACATGTGACTGTGCCTTAAGAAATTAGTGTGATTCAGGATGATTTGGGTAGAAGAAAATATTCCCTTAAAGTATCCTGCCTGGGCTCCCTGGTGCACGGAGGGTGGGAGAGCAGAGGTTTCCCAGTCCTTGTGCAAAGGTGAACTCTGCCCAGAAAGAAGAAATCTGAGCCCACTGCAGCCACCTAAGGGCATTCCACCAACCAAAATGGAAAATTAATTAAGAGAGTGAATCATTTTCTGAGACTTACTCAGTTTTGCACGGCTTCAGTGTTCGTCTTTTCTGTCAGTAGAGAAGCCCTTGATCCAACACAGTGTTTATAGCCACGTTTCCATAGAGCCCTGGCGTGCAGAGCCAGGTTGTGCGAATGACCTGCAAGACCTGTTTATAGACCTCCATTACAGAACCTCTCATTTTCTTGGATGATTATCCTAGGTGTCAAATAAAGCTAGATTACCTGTTTTATGTCTTAGAATGATAAGCAAGCCAAAGCAAGTAATTTGGCCCATGCAGTTATACAGGTATACCTAGATATATGCATACATACATTATTTCAAACACTTAGGGCAATCTCACAGCCTTTCTTGTTGGAGATTTCGAAATCCTTCCATTTTACCAAAACGTCCCTCTCGGTAAGGCTGTGCTGGAGTTTCAGCTTCTCTTGGCTGAGCTGCAGAGCTAGTCTGCAGGAATTAACAGAGGACAGCACGGGCAGAGCGCTGGAGTCTTAAGGGGACAAGAAGCCCATCTCCCAGAGGACCGTATGGTCCTTGCTGATGGAAGAGGCGTCTCATTCATGACACGGCCTGGCTCAACAGCGGTGCCTGCGATGGTAACAGGAGGTGAAGCATGTGCTGACAGGGCTCATTGCTGAGAAGCTTATAAATGATTCCTGGCACCACAGTTGGCAGTGGCCAGTGTTACCAGTCCTACCATTGCATAACTTCTGCACTTTACCACAATCACCAAAACAATCAGGCAAGGGAAGCATGCTAACGCTTGTTGGAGAATAAACTCAGCAGTCGCTCTAATATCGCAGACTTTTCCAGCTCGCAGCTCCACCTCCTTCTCCTTCTTTGCCCGGGACGAGTGGGCTCCTGCGCCGCCGGTCCCCGGAGGCCCCACCTTCCCGGGCGTGGTGGGGACCCATCCCTGCTTCCCCGGGGCAGAGATGTGCTCAGGCTTCGGGATGCGCTGACTCAGTGATGCAGGGCTGATTGCGAGCGGCAGTTTCAGCCAGCCAGCCAGCTCCAGCTAGCATATAATATGCATTTACCAACAAAACAGACACAACCACAAGCTTCTTTTATAAATGGATTCCAGAGCCCGGCCGGCAGTGAGCTGGCTCGGGCTGGAGGCTCGCACGGTGCAAATGAGGGTACGTGGGAGGCCTGCGCAACGATGGCCTTTGCGCTCCCACGGCTTGGGTCAGCTAAATTCTCAGCGAAGCCCCATTCCTCAGCATAACAGAGAGATGCTCGGAGGCTGCTCTAATTAAAACAGATTGCCACAGCCCTGGGGAGGCCGTTACAGGAAAGGGAGTTCAGCCAGACCTAGGGGAAGCTCTCAGAAGGTTCCCTTTCTCTTCCACCTATTCTAATATACTAATTTATGCCCTCAAAGGATCCCCTTCTCAAAGGTGTGCCCTAAAAGCCAACAGATTCAAGTCCCTGAAGGATGAGCCCTAGACCGAAGTAGCCCTTGCAGGAGTCTCAAGTCCTCACTTGAGAGCAGCTCATTCTCCTTCCCCAAAAATGATGTTCTAGCTGACGTGACGTGCTGCCCCTCTCAACTGATGAGACAATATCCCCTGAGAAGAGAGGGTGTCTCTTGCATAGACAAGCTATTTGGAGCCTCCTGGGCCTGATCCAAAATCAATTGAAGAACATGGCGACCCTTTCCACTGATTCCAAAGAGGTTTGAATTAGGCCCAAACGTCAAAGCCAACACCATAAACTCCGCCTGGAAGCCAACAAGTGGTCTATCACCGATTCCTCAGCATCGGTGTCATGTGCTTAGAGGGAGATACCCCCCCTTACTCAGCAGGATGCCTGCCTTCAGCACTGTCTTCTCGTTTCCCAGGGGATTTAGCTCCCTTCCCTGCATTGCAGTGTCTCTTCAGGTGACAAAAACATGAATAAGAGCACCAAGGACCACAACCATGAGGAAACATCACAGCACTCACCACCAGACAGAAGGTGGGGTTGGGAAAAAAAGGATGAAAACGCACAAACCAACAAAGCTCCTGTGCACAAGCAAGGGGGTCTCTGAGCTCTCGGCCAATTATGTTAAACAGCGGAAAAATCTTTATTCCTCCACAACCAAATGGAGCAAAATGATGACACAATGGCCTCAGTACTTTAATCAGCAGGACAAGTCAAGCCTTTTATTCCTTTGTATATTCCAGTCAATGGAAAGTTATTGCTTAATTAACCCCCTTGAATGAATACCTGATAATTAATAAACCCATATACTGTACCCCAAGGCTTTGAGTTTAAGAAATCTCTTCTGTTCAAGTATGAAAAAAGAAAACATGCTGAACTAATGGGAAATAATTCTGGTAGAAGGCAAACCAATTAGGATTAGTGAATTCCATTTCATTTAAAGTTCCAAGATAGAGAAGTAATTTATCTAGTAAATTAATAGTGTTAGTGACTTTCCTAATATATTAGCAAGTCTTTCGTATCATATTAGTGAAAACCAAGCTGGCTAATACAATAAAAGACTTATTATAAAGGTATGAAGGTTACTAATGTGATAAGATTTTTGCATCCAATTAGTATTAAAAGAACGCTGCTCCAAAATGGACTTTTATATTTACTTAAATGATTACCCAGCCTACTGTAGAGGCCACAACTTTTCTCTCAGCAAATTACTAATTCTCCTCCCAAATTTGGAGCTCCTGTGTGTTACGTTCCTCGTGCAACACTGCATGCACGCCTGTATCTGCCGATCTGCATGGATAACTGACCCCGGTTACTCGGTCTGGCTGCATTGTGTTTAGCACAACACTACAGTGGTTTTGCATTCTCCTAACCTTGGATCAGCCAGAGACTGGTCTAATCAGATACAGCAGCCTAAAGGCAAAACAATTACGCTGAAATTATCATATGGAATCAAGCCAATGCCCCATCTTGTCTGGTATCCTGTCTTCATCAGTTACTAGATCCTCCCACCCTTCTCTGGAGCAAGGTGAAAAATACCTGCTGCGCCGAGTTGACAGAATAACCTACTTGTACAGGCATTTCTTCAGAGCCTCCCCAGATAGTGGCTTCCTGACTGAAACAGCAAGCTCTATCTCCTTTTTAAAATCCTGAATTATAAACTCTATTATTATAATACAAACCCATATGCCTTATCCCCAACTAATGCTAATGTGTCAGTGAGCTCCAGAGGCAACTTTTCAATGGCATGAAAAGGTATCTGCTTTGGTTAGTTTTATAATGTGCTACCTTTTACACTGTATTATATCATATGAACACAGCTTTTTTGTTTTTTTCATTAAAGATCTCAGCTACCTCCCAACGCCCCTGCAGTAGATTTGCCTTCAGTGCCAACTGCAAGCAAGGCTGCACATGGTGGCACACAAAAAGGAGAAAAAAAGAACCAAAAAGAAGTTCTGCTACATTTATTTGACCCATTATTGTATGAATAGGTAAAATTTTGGATCTGCACACTGTTATTAATTCTTACCAACCATTCTGGAGTATCTGCCTCTATGTATGGCTTTGCAGTGCGTTTATGCACAGTTTTAGGCAAGAAAGTTTTCAGATCTTCCTAAAATCCCTTCTTCTGGGTTTGGCAGTAGAATTGTACAGCATCAGAAATGTACACGTGGCACTTAGAAATCAATCGTATTAGAGAATATAACTGGTGCTATTTTTCATCTTTAAAGTTCCTGCAAGAGTAGTTTTCTGAAGTAGATCAAATTAGTAAAGTAGAAACAGATGCAGTCAATTGTCCATCGTTCAGGCCGAGGTATGGGTGACAAAGACTGATCACAGCCAGGGGATGTTCATGTGAAAAAATATATCCCTGCACATTCTCCCAGATTGGAGCTGTGACTGATCTGATTCATCTCATATCCTTAAATCACTGGAAATTGTCATAGTCTGGTTTTCAGACTTGTGCCTCACTATTTCACTATTTTCCATGAAAAACACAGCCTCTTACAAACCAGCCTGGATTTCACCCGGCTTTGCAATACTCACACCACCAAACCTCTGAGCCAGTGGTAATGCAGAGCAATCACAAGTGTGTGCAGGTGACCTCTACGCTGGGGTTTATACTGAGTAGAAGGAGCTGAAAAGATAAGGATGAACTCCACCCGAGAAGACATCGTGCACTTTTGCTTTTCAGCCCCCTCCCATAAATTCAGACTCAGGGAACTCCTGATGAAGTGTAAGGTCAGTCTTTAAAGAAAGCTAGAACTGCATCTTTTACTGCAGGAGTCAACCTGAGCCATCACTGGAGACAATTGCTACTGTCAAATTTAATACAGAACCTTTACCTCCCTGAGTGTAGGAAGCAAGCAAGGTAACAGGTATATTTAACTTAACTCATTTATTGTCCTTGTGGGGGTGAGAAAGGATCCCACATCATTACACCAGCATATAGCTAGCCAAATTTGGCCTTGTCCCTCTCTTTTTGAAATGTCAGATAATGACCACATCTGGATGGAGACCACAGCAGAAAAAATGGAGTTATTTAAATTATTTCAGGGTTGAGGCAAAAAGAAGAAAACAGGGACAGCAGAGGGGAGTGAGGAAGTCAGAAAGAAAAATAGGAACAAAAAATAGTAAATGGAAAGAGAGAAACAAGCAGGACTAGGCACAGTAGGTAACTTTTAAACCTACAAGCTCTATAGACCTTATCAGGGAGAAGGCATAAAGTAGGGACAAGGCTGGGGTGGAAGCTTGGGCCATGGTAATGGAGAGCTGGTGTTCTAGGCTTTGAGCTGAGCCCCAGAGAAGATGGTGAAGGAGCCTGAGATCACAGGAGGCACCAGCAGAGCTGCTGGAAGAGGAGCCGCAGAAGGAGGAAGATTCCTGGAGAGCAAGGAGCTATGGATGCCGTAGGAAGGAAAATAAATAAATAAATAAATAAATGACTGTCAAACCAGCACATAAAATGAGACAGCTGAAGAAAGAGGTCATGGGAACAACAAATACCAGGGTGGCTGTGGGGGCTGGGGAAAGCAAGAGCAGTTGTAGGAAATCAGAGGACGATTCGATAAGGGAAATTCAGATGCTGAGGTCAAAGGGGAGACGTTATTGGTGAAAAATAGGTCAAGGGAGCAGCCCGCCTTCATTATTTTGCCTTTCAAGCCTTTAATTTAACACTGCCTTTAATGACAGACAGTGCACAAAATGGCACTTGTATTACCCTGCCACTCTGATGCAAAAATAGGCATAATCCTGTTTTTCGTGACAATTAATGCGGTGTGAAAGAGATAATTAAATGAGGCCTGGCGTACTTTTACTTTCTATGCCTCACTGCTACCTTCCGTGGCTCCCGCTCAATCTCCTTGAAAATCTGCTCAGCTCTTCTATGCCATGTTATCACTTTTCCTGTGTTAAGTTAAATGTGCCCTCCCCAAGCTTTAGACCGGGAGAAGTTCCTCAGGAGGCAGAGCAGGAGTGAGAGCCCAGCGTGTCTGCCACCTCTGGCTCACGTCATTACCTGTCCCTTATATAAATTCCAGCACATAAATATTTTTACTGGTAATGCTTGCTCTTAATTAGCTAGTTCATGCAATAATAGCAACTTTTAGTCCTTCACCTGGATAGAAAAAACTTTCGTCAGCCGAGATCACCACAGAAGGTGGTGAGCTTCACCAGCTCACACTTTGAAAACTCATTTCTGAGAAGTATAGAAGGGGAACAGGGGACAGGACTGTTCTGAAAACAATAAAAATAACCTGTAAAAAATATTTGCATATTTGTAGAAAGTAATTTTTTTACAGTTCTGCTTTGGAATTTTACCTCTCTATTTTTTTTTATTACCAAAAAAATTTAAAACATTAAAAACGGCAGCAAATGTCTGAAAAAATACTTCCGTAATTATTTTCTTTGCTGATGGCCTAGAAATTTGCTGGATTTGATCCGAAACATACTGCAGACAAATGTCAGCTTACTCCTGACATTGTCAGAAATGGATTTTCTCCCTTTGTGCTGCTCCATACATAATCAAATGCACATTCAAAATACCTAATGGTCTGCTAGTTTAAAATTATTGCTTGATCCTACGGCTGTGGAAAAGCAGTGGAGTCAGCCAGTGTTTCTTTGGGATGCATCAGCGGCAGAGGCAGGACTAGAACTGAAGACACTGCAATACCTCCCTCTTCCCCTTCCAGCTCCCCAAGCAATAAAACCTTTCTATGCTAAATTAGACTATTGATCAGCGGCTACCATTCCTAATGGACATCCTGTCTCTCCTGTCTGGGATTAGGATGTTCTTTCTACTGCTGGATAATCTTTGTACTGTACAATTGCTCTTTCTCTGCTAATGACTAACTACAAGAAGAAATATTTCCTGGTTGCTTTTGGTTTTTGTAAAATATCCTCAAGCAGGCTCACGTGAGAGGAGGTAGCAACCCCAATCTGTGATCTAGTGCTATCTGATCACGTTCAATCTAACTACCAGGTATGCATTTTATTTTCTATGAAGGGATGTTACATCATTAAACCACCATCTGCAACGTGTTATAAGATACTTTGATAATTTAACCTATCATGTCATAATGCTCATTAGAAAGAAATAGAATAGAAAAAAAAAAAAAAAAAGAAAAGCCAACCTTTCTTCCTGTTCTGGTTATGGTCAAATGATAAGCATGAACCGAAAGTCACACCCACCAAACTTCTGAAAAAGCACCACAGACTGAACATCTGCACCAAATACAGCCTATGGGAGCAAGCTGCTAGCTGAGGTAGCCCCAATACAACAAACCAAACTCGAGCTCTCTGGGATTACATGAGAACTAGGGCAAGAGACTCCTTTTCCTGTGACCCAACACCCACACACGCTCTCACACGACCAGATGAACGTATGCCACAGGCTCAGCAAATCTTGCTTTTTGGCCCAAAGCAGGCAGGTGGCGAGTGATGGCGTGACAAGAGAGTCCACAGAGCAGTTTCCCCAGGTCTTGGCCACGTCTCAGGACTACCAGGCAAGGAGAATAAAGGGAGCATTCACAAGAAAGCCTCAATACTTCTCTACCCCTTCCAGACAACATCAATTTAGGGTAGTTCTTACAGGTTCTTTATATTTTGGCCAGGGAAGAAGATCACACATTAATGAATGTTTTGGTACCTCAGTCGTAACCCTGTAGTGAATATATTGTTATGGCCAGACTGGGGGCAATTTTAATCCAGTTCATTGAAATCTCCAAAATTTGCACACAGCTTTTGTTTGCACATGCACCTATTCTATTTTCACCCATATTTTTCTGAGTCAGAAAACACCCATCAGCAAGCCAGGCTCCCACAGCCTACATCCCAGTAGCTGACCACAGGTTACCAAAGGGAAAAAAGGACCATCTCTCTTTGGCAAATGTACCCTAAACTGTTTTGTGCAACATGGCAAGCACTGGTGGTAAATGAGCAGCCCTGACACACACTGGAACGGTGGACGTATCTGAGAGAACTGCAAGCACTCTCCCTGCAACCAGTGTCCAAATGGATGTCAAGAGAGGGTCTTTTTTTCCTTTAAGCATAAGCTGTTTTCTATCACATTGTGGCCTGCAACTCGGCATACAAGATGTACTATGGCATTCTGAGATAGTGACAGCTGCTGAAGAAACGCTGTGTTATAAACATGCAATGATGCAGTGAACTGGCAAATCCATATGGCTGGAAAAGTGACGAGGAGAAAGGAAAAAAAAAACCCACTATTTCAGATATTTTTTTTTGAAACAAAGCAGATACTCAGTAGTTTGCTTCAGCTCACGTGCCCTAATCACAACTTTTTTCTTTAATGGAATTTTTTCCATTAAATTTTTGATTTATATACATACACACACACATATATATATTTATATGCATACATATAATATATATAGTATTATCCTAGGATTGATCTATATGTGGCTGGAGAAGCAGAGGAGATGTTTTCATATTTCACCATACTTCTGCTTCTTATTTCTCTGAGCTCTTTGGCTGAACAACCATGGTCTTCAATCGTCACAGTACTAGCTCCTTCAAGCAACCCCCTAAAACTCTTATGTGCAGTTTTCCCCTCCCTTCTTCCATGCAGATGGATAATCTCTGTGCATATACACCAGGGAGAGGTCAATCACTCACTTCTGCAGTGTCATCAGTCACGGAGGATTCTCTGTGTGTCAGAATAAATGAGCGTGGACAGGATGGACGTAGGACATCACCGAGAGGGACCCCCAAACCACATGGAAATGTTTATACAGCTTATATATGCCTTCATAATTGATGGATCTCAGCAAGCAGACATATCCACTGCTTTTAAAAATGCTGATAAATCCAAGTCCGTGACACATGCTTCTTAGGAAAGCAAGTATTACAGCTTTTAAAAAACCTGAATGAGGAAATGGAAAGGCAGTTACATCCATCCCCATTTTCAAACCTGGCTGCCTCAGCTCACTCCTCATCTCTGAATGCAAGCCCCTAAGGTGGCACAGATTCATGAGCATCATGTGTTAACAGCCTCTTCTCAGTCCAGTCCCTTTTGCTTGGGCCCTAAGCACAAAATGAAAAATCCCAATTTTGCCCCTCAGGTTTGAACTTACAGCCCAGAAGCTGAAACCTGTGAGTCTGCTTTTTTGTATGGCACGCTTCCATCTACCTTTAATCAATAATATCTGAGAAGCGAGAGCTCAACGAGTATGCAGTCCAGCACTGGCACCATTTCCCAATGCTCCATAATCATCCTCAGATTTTTATGGACAGTTTTCTCCCCAGTGATTTTTTTCCTTGTCATTTAGTGCCACTATTTCAGATTTCCTCTTGCTGAACTGCTGGAGTATCATCAGTACATCTATATAGAGTATGAGAATATATTTGGAAAGCTTATTTCCAAGGGCCATTGGAGATGACTAACATTTTTACACTGCACAAAAGAAGAGAAAATAAATTTAGGAGTAGCAAATAGAGCCTCTATGTTATTTCCTTCCCTGTAAATAAATAACTGTAATGCTTATACTCCAATCGTGGAGCTGGGTATCCAGCATCTTTGTGGGGAAGGCACATTTCAAACAGCCATAAATGTTCACCCAAGACATTGACAATGAAGGCTTAAGACAGCACAAATTATAGAGAACATGAAAGAAGCCCTGCTTCCCTTGAAGACACCACCTGTTTAAGCACCTGGGAAAAATTATTCATAGCACTTTACCACTACACAGACAATAAAGATCCTATGGAAATGTCTTTGTTTAAAATCAACATTTATGGCCCAGATTTCATAGAAGTGTATGTAACTCCTAACTGATGTAACACATGCAAAATGACATCTTCAAAAACATGAGCCCTGCACACCAGACCCCAGTGCAAGTCAAACCCTTTCAGCTTTAGAATCTCATACTTTAGGAGCTGAGACCGAAGAGCTCAATTTCCTTCCTTCTAATCTTCATTCTGGGTTGCTTCATCTCAGTACATATTTATATAATGAATTTTTCCCTGCACAGAACTGCCCTCCTTGGCTGAATACCTATAAACTGGAAAATGGAAGCAGAAGCCATTGGCATTCATCCTAACACCACTACTCGGTTCAGTGTCCTTGCCCAAGTCACTAGAGATCTGAGTCTGTAAGAGCAACCAAAATCTCTGTAGTTGCCCCCCTCCTCCCTTTTCTGTGCTGATGTATCATCTCTCTATACACCAGGGAAGCTCTACATGCACCAGGGAAAGAGAGACCGGAGCTAGACATCAACTGCATGGAGGACCCAGGCAACGCGTATCCTCACGCCCATGCCTAGGAAACACCATCATGCCTTCATTTCTCTGCGTTGTGCCTGATTTACCTACCTGCAGAATGCGAGCCATAGTATTTCACATCATGCTTGATCACAGTTATAATTTAAAAGCCTTATGATGCTTCCACAGAAGTTTAAAATATTATGTTTAACAAGTAGCGCATAATTTAATTTTGAACCATAAAT
This sequence comes from Nycticryphes semicollaris, assembly GCA_013400055.1. NCBI lineage: Eukaryota > Metazoa > Chordata > Aves > Charadriiformes > Rostratulidae > Nycticryphes > Nycticryphes semicollaris. The sequence goes on from VXBJ01001054.1 coordinate 892,852, forward strand.
TTTACAGTTACCTTACACTGGTTTGATTTGTTTCTGAGTCCTGTTTGAAGATCTTCTGAAACCAATTAGTGTTCTGAAACCAATGGGTGTTATCCAGCGATCTCACATCAACCCTTTCATTGCTGGCACCTTTTGTGAATAAACATTCTATCGAGGTGGAGAAAGCTTTCAGGAGTATTTGGTCTAAGTCACTGCGTGGCAGATGTATCCCAGTGTCCAGACATGGTTGGAGGGTGTCCTGCTGCAGAGGACTGCATGGTCCTTAGGTATGAAGGACTCAGGTGGTCCTAAGCGGCGGGAAGAATGGAGACAAGGCACTTTTAGTCCTTCTGTGAATCATTGTATCATCCAACTACAATTTTCCCCTTATACACAGGGAATAGCATGGCGGTGGTCAGGGAGGGGGGTAGGGGTAGCAAGCATGAGTAAAGAGTTCTTGTGTGCTTTACAGCCATCATCATGGTACCTCAGCCCTTACCATACACCATGCAAATGGTATTACAGTAGGGTTCACACTTTCCGTAACACTTCTTTTGAGTCACACAGAAAGCTTGATGACTTTGCTCTGCTTTCTAAGCTGAGGAAAATACCAGGAACTGTCCTCTTCCCCACCCCCCACTTCCTTTAGAGAAACCCCAACAGCCTTCACAGAAATAGGAAATGACTGTTACCTTCAGGCTTTGTGGGTTTTTAGGTTATAGCCTTCTTTCTTTCCTGTTTAAAAGTTGACTTTTCCATTTCTCTCTGCTGGCCTCCATCTTCCAACTCCATTTGAACTGAATCTCCTCCTTCTTTTTGGTCCCACTTGTAACTCAGAGTGGAGTGCTTCAGTCACCACCAAAGAGATGCCAATGGTCCTTGAAAGAGCCAAAGGAGTGAGAACAGTCAAGTTTTGGTACTTTCATTACAAGATAAATTCTCCTTACTTATTCCTATCAAACATCGCTTCTCCAGGAGGATTCAAACTGGTGAAGGGACAAAAAGAATCTTTCTCCTGGCCAGAGCAAAACTCTGGCCCTTGGGAACAGGGTGAGTGGGTTTGTGGTGGGGTAAAGAATCGGCCCCTGGTTTGCTGGAGTGTGCAGACATCTCAGGCTCACACTGCTCTTGCTATGAAAGATCCTCCCTTGCCACGTTATAAGGGAGGACAATGTGGCATCACTAAATCACCATTCACAGGGTCAGACTGCTTATACAAGGAGAAAGTCACCATTCACAGTGACTGCTATCATAATTTTACACACCAGGGGAAAGGGACTAAAAAAAGCAATTAAGACATAAGAAGCTATAGCATTTTGAACTTTTTGTTGTTGTTGTTGCTTTTTTTCACTGAGGAAAAATCAGTCCTTAAAATAAGAAACCACGCAGTCATTTAATATTACTTGCAGTGCTTTACGGGGAAGATTTTCATACTAGTTGGTTGAGGATCCAATCTGCCCTGGCAACTGTTGTGGCTGGTTATTTTTCCAAGAGAATGAAAACCGAGATACAAGCAGAAGTTACTGCAACTGCCACCGCCTCATTTACCCTCTGCAGTCAGGTTGCTACTGGTACAAGCCCTGGGTTTTATACAGGCAATACACTTGCAGGTGCAAAGCTTCAAGCTCATGTTTACACCCACCAGCGGGAGGCTCACCTTCTTAAAATGCATCTGTCTATGTGCAAAGCACTAGAGAAATTGCCATAATAATGACACCTTCTCTCAGCGCATACATGAATATTACAATGTCCCTTCTGCAGAAAAGAAAGTCAGTGCAGGAGTAAAAAAAGTAACTAACTTTAGGTCACAGCCACAAAACAAAAAAAAAACCAAACCAAGGCTTTCAGGAGTTCCTGCTCCTTAAGACTCAGTCTGCTTCTCCATTTTAACTTGCTTTTAAAAATAATTAAAAGTATTGAGAAATCTTATAAAAACCCACAAGGAGCTTTTGTGAATCTATTTCATATTTGTTTGTTCCACAGTTGCCAGAAGGTCTTTCGGTCTCCTTGTCATTTTGCACTATATGACCTAAGTAACACTGATATTTATTGCTCATTTTCATTTAGCTCTTTGAAGACCAATCCACTTAATGATCAGAAACCTCACACAATTTAGCAGATAACATCACTGCAGAGACTTGTTGGGAAGCTTTAATAAGTAAAATGAATACTAAGAGGTGGGCTGGGGCGATTGCTGCGTTTTAATCCCAGATGATAAGAATCAGAGTCATACCTGCCCATTCTTGCTCTGCGATTACAGAGACAGAGCAGTTCAAGTGGACACAAATGTTAAGGGATGTTGTTTTAGTGACTACCTCAAGCATTTGTAAGACACAGATTATGATAATAACACCTGCCCTTGGTGTCACTTGCATTTACCCACACGCAGTTTCTCATGCGGTAGGTGAATCCTGTTACCTCTGATCTGCAGATGGGAAAACCACCATGACCCCAGTCCCAGCAAGCCCCGGGCAGCCCCAACCAGGCAGGGCACACGCTGCCAGCCAGCCAGCCTAGCACTGGAACCCTCCCCTCCATCCTTCCCCAGCACTAGATCTAGGACCCGACCCCTTTGGAGCAGGTAATCACATAGGGCACAGTCAGCAGACAGCAGGCTCAGGAGCTAAGGGAATCTGAACAAGGGTGGCTTTTCTGGGTATAAAAAAAAATTACAGTATTAAAGGGAGTATCGTGGAGTATAAATGGGAGTATAATAGAGTACTGCCTGAAAAGACAGGCAGTGAAACACAGGAATTTGTTCAAGGTCACAGAGGAAATCTGTAGGGGAGCAAAGAGGAGGATCTGGTTCCTCCTAGCCCTCAGTTCGTGCCCCAACAGCTGGACGTGGCTCTGTGACATATGGAAATACGCCTCTAGTCCCACTGCAAAATGCTTCAAATTACAAACTTCCTACTGCCCTCCGAGAACTTTTTATTTGTGGAAACTTTAAAAAAACAGTCTCTATATAATAACCATGGAAAGTTGTTTTCTTGTAGAATTGTAAATAAAGCAGTATTTATATTATTGTTACAATCTCCTTGGTCCTCAGTGACAGTGTGACCCCCTTGGTGTGCGGAAATGGAGCAATTAATGAGTAATGAACCATTTCCTGATATGAATACGCTGCAGCCCATCTTTTGTTCTCACATCTTTAGGGACTATCTCTTATCACAGGCCTTTTCCCCTATGGAGAAACACTTGGAGGTTGCTTTAGGTAACAGAGCAGTGGGTAATTTTCAAAGACAACTTAAATTAAAGAGTCTTTTCAGCAGTTTTGAGTACACCATTAGCGGATGACTGCATAGGTAAACGATTTGACTCACCCTCAAAGAGATTTAGGCTCAGAAATTTCTGGATTTCAGACCTCTACTCACGAAATGAAGCAACAGGCACCACCTCCTCATTGTCACAAGCACCTTCTAGTTGCATATGAAACCACCGGGTTTTGTTCTATCACCTGTGGTCTTTGCAGAAAGTATCACTTTGAGGCATGAATTATGACTCGTTACCTATCAAAACAGGCCAAATCCTAGTTGGTTTTTTTTTTTTTTTGTATTTGGGGGATGTTCACCTTTCATATACAAACAGATGGCATTGGAACAACAGGTCTCTGCGCACAAGGCAGGGGTGTGTGGATATGCAGTTCTCCAGCGAGCATGAAACAAAGTAAAACCAGATTGAAAACTTTCATTACCCAGCAATGCAAGTCACAACAGCAGGGCTGAATCTGTTTCTATTTAGACAATATCTGGAACAGCGTTTTATTATACAGCCTGTAAAGCACTGCCTGTGCATGGGTGGAAAGTACATTGTCTCCTTAAATAAAGAACTGGGGCAGGATTGTTTGGCACTTTCTTTTTTCCTCTTCTTTTTTCTTTAACCATAAACACAAAGTAACCATTTCTCCATAACATTGAACTCTTTGTGGCCTTCCTAGAAACAATAAAAGTATCCAAAAATAAACATCTACTTAGAATAAATATTAACTTAGAGACCTTTAAAATATGAAGAAAAGAGTCTCTGCAATATAATCTCTTCCCTGATAATGCAAAAGCCACCCCACGGGGTTTAAAACTGAGGGATTTCAAGGCTTCAGGGTGTCTTATGATGCTCGCTCTGAGCAGGCTGAATGCCAGGCTTTGTGAATGGCTCTGTCTTAAAAGACAAGAGTCCTAATCGCTTTCAACTTTTCTAATTCTTCACATTCCTTCCTAGCAGAATAACTGCCTGCCTTATAATGGTAGAAACATTTGGAGACTAAAAGAAACAAACAAAAAATAATCAATTTTCAAGGTCCACTTGCAGACAGAGGAACTGTTTATGAAACATTTACTGTTCAGTTGCAGGAGAAAAATCTCATCTTAATGGCAAATGAGGAAACATGGAAATAACAGAGAGAGGTTTCTCCCTTTTTGGGGGGAGAGATGTGGGGGGCAGTGGGCACAGAAACTCTCCTGCTCTACAATTCAGATAATTGACTTTTCCAGCAAGTAAACCCCACCCGTGCCTCACCCAAGGAAATGGGAATTTTAAGCTCTGTGGAGCCAGGAGTGGGTGCTACCACCTCTCACGCAAAGCAGGACGTGTTTGCTGCCCTCAACGGGGTCAGCTTAGCTTGTAAAAACATCCTCTGCTTAAAACCAGCCAGGTCCAACCCCAAGTGCTTCTCCAGGGCAGGTACGGGTTTCCCAACCAAAAATCTCCTGCTGGGTTCTGGCTCACCGTATTTTACAGATTTCCCACTAGCAGAGGACAAAAAACTGAAATTCCAAGCCAATCTTTCTACAGAAGGCCCACTCTCAGCTTTCCCCCACGTTCTGCACAAAACCTGGTGTGGTTCTTGCAGCGGCGGCTGCGCCCTTCCTGGCTCCAGGCGCCTGGTGCTTCCCATCACTGAGACCCACACAACAGGGCAACGCTTCTGATAATGGATTCATCCGACCCGGCTGACCGTATTTCTGATCACAGCCAGTCATTTCTCTAAAATGATCTGTCTCCTGCCCGTGAGGTTAGAGGTTGGGTATTTTGTTATCCGTATCGCCTCTTGTATCTGGTTTTGATCTTTATCTTCTATGGTAATATTCTAAGAATTAAGGAGGGAAAAAAAAAAAAACAACAAAACCAAAACAACAGCTTTTATTACCTTAATTTAAAACTAAGACTTGCTTTTCAATTCCGGTTAAATAATTCATTTACATCTTGCCAAAGATGTTGAAAAACTAATGTGTACAGATGAGAAGCAACCTTTCTAAAAATATGAATGGAAAACATCCAGTCTTTCCTGTTATGTTTATAGTTTTTTCCCCTTACAGCATAACATTAAAATTACCAGCTCTCATGTGGTATAATTTGGTTACATCCCCTAAAGACACAGGAAAGTAGTCCCAAAGGAACCATTTACTTCAGCGAGAATAGAAGGTGCTGAGTACATCACTCAGGAGCATTTCTTTTTTGGTCATAAGTGGCTGGGAATATTGGTTTACTGCCTAAATCTCCTCCAAACCTCCCTTCCATACATACCGAGATGGAGCCACGGTGGGGTGGCCCAGTTCACACACCACCCTCACACAGAGGTTTCATGCCTCTAGGTCTTGGGGTCCATCACCTTTGCACACATGGAGGAAATGAGTTGTGAGACCAAAATATGGTTGTCCCATGACTAGTGATGGGGTGAAAGGACTTGCACAAATGTAGCACATCCATGAGTGACCAAAGACCAGAATTCAACCCTTCTGTCTCCAACAGCTGCATGGAAACCACAATGTTCTTCTTACTATTCCAATGACTAAAAACTTTCAGAAGTCTTCAGCAGCAGCCTAACTGTGCTGCCCTTGGGACTAATGACAGAACTAGTGATGTTTGCTTGTGGGCTCTGGAAAACCTGCTGGTTTGCTGCTGAAGACCTACCCTTTTGCATTTTCCCCATCTGCATTCAGCTTCTTACCATCCCTCTGTCCCTGGCTTAGGAAAAGCTGGGCTGTGCTGCTGTACACCCGTGTCACCCCACTTGGCTGTGGGCAACCATCAATTCCTCATGTGCAACAACAGGAAGAGTCCAGAATAAACACATTAAGCATCTTAAATTTGCAAGTAAGTGCACAGGCTATTACGCCCTGATAGAGAACCACAGATAATTCAGTGCTTAACTTTAAACACACACATAATACCACTGAATTCACTTGAACAAAATTATGTTGCATGCTTAACATTAAGCTTATGCTTAAGTGCCTGACTGATTAATTCTCTCCCTGTATACTTTACCTCAAGTTTGTTTGGGGTCACTTGGTGCCATCTTCTAGAGATATGTAAAAGCCCCGCTTCTCTAGAACAGTAGACTGGAACCAGTTTTCACACACTGGGAAGCTAACTTGTAAGTGAAGATTTGTTTTCCCATTAAATATAACCCTCAATTTGTTTCACTACATTTACAGACAGTTTATCACCTGAGAAGCTGAACCTGCAGATCTCAAGATATCACAGCTTCTGGATGTCACCTCAGTGCTGCCTGGGTATGGTCTGCATTACCAGCCCTTAATGGAGAGGAATATACAGCAAATACATTTCTGAAAATTTATGTACAGTCTTGCTACAGTTGTTAAACCAAACAGTGAGACCTAAAAGAGTTGTTTTGTCTAGCTGGGTATTACTCATTACCCTTTCATGGCCTTCCCATTTTAATGGTAAGATTTTGTCAGCTTCATAAATTGGTCCACCATGAGTAGGCAGAGGACTTACAGAAAGCAGAAGCTCTTGTGCATTGTCTTAAAGCTTTTGCTTTGGAATAGCTATACATACATCTATATGGATGTGAAATAGGACTTGGTAGGGGAGAAGCATGAGCGGATTGTCCTTTACAAATGCACCCTCCTACAAGAGTCAAGGAACAAATTCTCAGTGCAATCACATGGGTTTTGGTGGGTTGCACTGCCTTGACAGGGAGAGGTTACACCTGCTGATTCTCTCAATATTTAATCCACATTGTTATTTTGCTCTAAGGTCAGTTCCTATTTGTGTCTGTAATAACAACGGGTATCTCACTAGTACTACACTTCTCAAACCACCACCACTGTGGAATCTGCACGAGTCCCAGCAAGGATGAGGTTTTGACTTGTGTTACCCATGCAAGGGAGTAAGAAACTTACCTAGGAGCCCCTAAATCCTGGTGATGCACAAACGTCTGGTGTGCAGGGATAAGTTCCAGCTCTGCCAACCTGGTTTGCAGCTCTAGAGGAACTGATTCAGGCGAGCTGCAGATCCCTTCCCCTTCCTGAAGGGAAGGAACTGCGACCACATGGTGATTCTTCTCTTGCCGCGTGGACCCCCTTACACAGAGCTGTGTATAAAGACATAACCTAATCCTCATAGCTGTTTCTGAAAAGTCAGTAATGAAATCCAATAATTAGCCCAAGAAGCTAATTGCTGATATTCTGTTAAATATAAAGAAAACAAAATGCTTTCATGACCTGTGTTGCACACTGCTTTAAATGTATATTCAAATAAAGCATGTGTCTTATTGAACACATCCAATACTGGGCATTTCAGATGCAGTATAAATAATTAGACTTGCGTCTCTTTAGATAAATTATTGGTAGGGAAAGCTTTAAAAATATTTTCTTGTGAAATACAATGCTATTTCTTTAAATAAAGGGCTCTGGCAGTTCTGTGAGGCAGTTAGCTTAGCACCATTAATAGAGAATACAGTCTATCAGCATTTAGTGAACTCTCCATGACCCTGGTAGAAAGTAACTCCTTTAGCTTATACTTATGAAAAATATTATTTAAAAATGCTGTTGAAATGTAAGCATCATTTATAGTCAGTGTAAAACTGGAGTGATATTGCCAGCTCCATCAAGCATTCAACCAAGGATGGGGACCGCTTATCTTATTTTCTTGGGAATGCAGAGGGCCTCTGGGAGCTGGAAATGGGAGTCTCCCAAAACATCTCAGTTGTCTCCTACATTGAGAGATTTCTGCTGAAGAGCAAAATAGGTAGCAAGTAAAAGAGAAACCTGTAAGCACACAAAGTTGGCCGATACAGTAAGTTTTTAAATTCACCTGTTTTGCAACAAAGGAAGGAGTGGGTGCTACATATATAAGTATGTCCTGATGTGCCAAGACCTTTAAGGTCACAGCTCCTCCCTTGGAGAAGGGCATCTTGGTCAGGAAGGGTCTGGGAGAGGAAATCCAGGGCTGTGTCTGCTCTTCCTGCCTTGCGGAGGAGGAAATTGTAATACCTCTCTGCCAACAAAAGACAGTAAATGACTTCTTTTGGTCATTCAGACACACAAATCTTTGTCTTGCCAAACTAATACCGCCAATACTGTCCACAAGATTATGCCTGCACAGAACAGCTTTCCACCAAGTAGTACATAAGGTCATATAAGAATGTGAAGAAATAATCTGACCTGACTTTTTGCCATGATGTGTAGCTATCTAGGTCCAGATCCACAGCGCTTCAAATGCCCACCTAAGATGCCTACGTTAGCATCTTTGTTACGTTGGGCTTCTTCTAAAGCCAATGGATGGACAGGCACCCACAGAGGATAAACACACCTCCCCAAGGTATCCTTGGGGGTGCGTGCCCCTCCCAATTGAAATATAAGGGAGCTTATGAGCCTAATACAGGCTCCTAATTTAGATAGTTCATTTAGTCCAGGCCTTAGTCCAAGCTTTGAGAGTTGTAAACTGAACTTAAGGAGCTCTTGCAAGCTCCTTATTTGTGTAACACACAGGAAATACATCTGGCGACAGGGGCCGAGCCCTCAGCCCACAGCTTTGGTGCTTTTGTGGATCGAGCACACAAGGATTGCCTGTCTGAACCCTCTATGTCAGAAAAAAAAGGGGTTTTCCACATTTGGAAGAGGGCCACCACTGGAAGCTGAACCTGGCCAGACCAGTTAGTAACATTTTCACGATAAACAAAGAAGTGCATTGCTTGGGCCACTGGCTGATTATAATAGCTATGAAATTACCCAATTTAGTTCACCACGTCAATAAAATTTATATGAAAATACCACCAGAATCTTGGCGAGCATATGGATAACTGTACGAAAGTTCCCCAAGCCAATGTGACAACCATTTAAGAGGACTAACCTCTGTCATACGGTTTTCATTTTATGCACATGCTATACAAACACAACCACCACAAATATGCATTACAGGCTGCCTGGGTCTCACTGCCGAGGTGAATTAGCACTGTAGTCTGACCTGTTGAAAAGCTTAACCTTTAACCTGCCAGGCAACGGCGGTTGCAATTTGCAAGCCATTCTTGTGTCGAGTGGCTGAAAACATACTTATTTACTTGTGTAAAGCCATAAATGAAATGGGTTGGGTGAGCTCAGCTTACTTCCCAGTTCGCAGACCGTGTCGCAAAACGCTACCACATGTTCAGCAAGTAATTCAGCGTGAGGACTGAACGCTACTGCATTGTGACCCAAACTCACTCCGCAGAGAAAGAGGAGAGGAGCTTCTTCTAATCCAGAGCGAAGAGGACAGAAAGCAAAGTGACTTCCTTTTTTAAAGTAACTTCCCACTATGCTTCCAAGAAAAAGAAACGCAATGAAGTCGTTCGAAAATAAGTCGTTTACCCCTGGTGAAAAATCTGCATAAGCTCACGGCTTGAGAAACTGAAATGCTCTGCATAACCACACGGATGCACTTCTCATTAGAAGTGTAGGTTTCCTCTCACTGCCCACTGGTGAGTCTCAGCTCTGTTGGGCGAAGCATTAATTCACTCACTTTTCCATCTCATCTGCAAAGCCTGCCAGTGGTGCTATTTAGGATTAACTCTAGAGATGGAGTTGGGAGGTGGACAGAAATGTCATTTCCCTACTCTCAGGTTTTGCAAGATTTATCACTTATCAGGTTTTTTGAAAGATGCATCGTTTCAGGATGTGAAGCTCTCCCATGCTAGATCTGCTCTCCTCTATCAAATGAAGTCAAATCAGTAGATAACCCAGGTTTAGCAAACTGGATGTTTTGTAATGGAGATAGCTGGATAATAACTATTTCTAGATCAAAGTCAGTGACTAGGCGTTGCTCTTGGCTTGTTGGCTTTTCTGTCTGACTGTATAACCACAGGTAGGCTTGAGTTGCAAAATTCAGATCAGGATACAAACTCCATAATTTGACAATTGTTTAGTTGCAGAGACCTGGTATGGTTCACAGAGAAGTGAGACAGGAATCAGGATGCTCTGAACAAGGTCTGGGTATGAATTATAGCCTGACCAGATGTTGCAGATCTGGTTCACCTTCAATGCCAGTGCACAACCAATTGAAAGTTTTCTAATGCACCTAAAGGTACATTTTGATTTCCCCTTCCCCCCCCTCCCCTTTTTCAATAATTACTTACACTTATGTGTTTGCACAAACAAAAAACTTACCCATCACAAAATTCTTCCAAGTTTTGTTTTCTGATACTTTGGTTCTTGTTTGAATATTCTTTCCTTCCAGGTCCTACAACAAGAAAAGAAAAAAAAAAAAAAAAGAAATGCTACAATATCTATTTCTTATGCTTCAGTAAAGACATAGACAAAAAGTTTTATTTCTCTCTTACTTCAGAAGCTTCACCTTATCCAGAAAAGAAGCTCAAAAGCCCTACATGAGCCAGGAAGGCTTCGGGAGGGATGTGAGGAAACACACACTATACATATTGCTGCTCTTTCCTGCTTTCACACACATACTATAGGCAGCTGCAGCCCTACAAGTTTGTTTTCTGAAAGTGGGGTTAAAAAACTAACAATAGTATCAATAATAACAGTGATGATAAAAATAGGACCATCATTTCAGGCTGTGTAACAGCTTCTTTTCTGAATATTGGTGCAAGATTTGTTTTTAGGAGAAATTTTAATGAAAAACTTTGGATCTAAAACTGCAGTTTGCAGAAAAGTTAATCTTGGATGGGATCCATGCCACATTCTCTCCCCGTATTTAAAAGTTGGTTTCAGTGGTGAATATAAGTATTTGAAACAATATTACTGTTAAAGATAGGGTTGCATTTGTTGATTATGAAGAAAGAAGCAGTTTTCCTTCAAAGAGAGGAACCAGTATTCCCCACTGGTTGAGAACCTGCTATGTATGATAGCTCTGCAGTCAGAGCCTGGCAATAATTACACCTTGGGTTTTGCGGTCATTTTGGATTGGTGTGAACATGATAAATGACACGTTTTAATTTGAACTATTGCTCAGCAGGCCTGTTCAGGTAGGCAATAATTCACTCGAGCAGGCAATAAACCTGAACAGGCAATAGCCCACACTTTGAAGTATGCCAGCAAACTCTTTAGCAACAAAATAAATATGTACATGAACTTCCGCCATAAATTGTCTTTGGTGAGGCAGACCTAGTAAGAGTTTCAGAGCTGGCTTTTCAGGTACTCGTGAGGAGCAGGATGACTCAGTGGGGCAGAACCTACTCCAGCGTTAATTCTTTGAAGCTGGACAAACGAACTGGTCCAACATCCATTGAAGGCAGCAGGAGTCTTCTGTTCAGTGAAGGCAGAACAACTAAGCTGGTAGGGCAGTTTGGTCCTTTTACCAAAGTAAGAAAATTGCCTTCCCATGAAACCACGGACTTACACATGAGCCTATTCCTATGCAGTCGAGGAAACTGCAAAAACACAGAACTACACGCAGAGCAACTTTGCCACAGCTGGGAAGAGATACAGGAGGGTCCAAATGACTCCAATTCTCTCAGAGCTCAGGAAACCTGCTAGTGAAACCATATTTGCACAGCAGCCTTCTTCACAGCATACTTTTACCTGCTTTTGAACAAGGCTGCTTGTCAGACATTACATTACTTTTATATTACACATACAACATTTTCAACCCCCGGGCAAACGCATGTATTGTTTTAGTTACTTAAACCACCATGTTTTGTGCAAATTACACTAGCCTTGCTGGTAACACTTTTTGATCATTGTGAGATGCTGTTGTAAAGGAACACAGAGGTTACTTTTCTTTTGGCTCCCAGTTGATCTTATTTTTATAGGCCAGGCCCTACAGTGTTATCACCAATTACCCTAATGCATGTTAACTTGTTAAAGGAGGGGGAAAATAACGCAGAGAGCAACGTGACTCAAGCCAGCTTGTCTGAGGCTGGTGTGTGTGAAACTCCTTTGCCTTCTGCTTTATAATAAACAAGGGAAAGAATTCATAGTCAGAAGGAAAACCAGCAACAGCTTGAATGGAAAGAGACAGTTTATCATCAACTGGAGACAGCTGCGAGTCCTGCCTGTTCTGCTGCCCAACCATGCTTTCGCACCAGAGACCCACAGCAGAGGTATTTTGAGACACTTCAGTCCCTGAGATTGTGCCTACTGCAGGATGATCCCGCACCTGTTTGTAGAAACATCTCCATCAAGCCATCCTGGAGGACAGGGCAGTGTGGGACACCATCCTCGGGCGGTGGGGAGGAACCTTTTTGTGGCGTTTCACCGTGCAGGGTACAATGTTGTTTGCCTCCTCACCGTCAACCATTTACCTTTAGAAATGCACAGAAAATGAGCCTCCGTGCTGGGCTTTGAATCCAGATTTACATTCTTTCCTTGCTTCGAGTTGCCCAGCTCTGTCATTCTGGTTTGATCCATCCCAGGAACAAGATCCAGCAGCTTCCTTCAGATGCGAATCTGGACCTGAAAGCCTTCCTTCTCCCTTCCCACACCATCTGGGAGCTGGGATTTTCCATCTTTTGTTAAAATAGTTACTTACAAAAGGAGGAAAGGGTTGAGGGCAGTTCACCACGCTTATTTCACTTGGTATGTGTTTGCCTTTGCTTTAACACAGGCTGTTTTCATGCCAAATGACAGTTCTATTTGTTCCCCCACCCCCTTTTTTTGTGTAGCTTATGTAGAACATCTGGTTTTAAAAGTGTCGCAATTTCTAAACATATTCTAATGCTCTTGGGATCAGAATATCAACAACTGTCTATTGCGGTAAACCGCATGTCTGGAAAACATTCCTGCAAACTGAGTTCTTAAATAAACATAAAGCATCTATAACACATAATGCAAAGCAACATTCACTCGTAAACTCAATATTTAGACCAGATGAGGTGCAATATATGGTTTTTCTGGACGGAGCCATCACGATTTACAATAACATTGACAGGCTTTCTGTTGTATACAAGAGAGGGCAGAGGTGTGGCATGCAGATTGGAGCCTTTCCTTAAGTGCTCATTCTGCATTTAAGTCCCATCTTGTGAGATTTTCTTGCTTCGGTTGGAGACAGGAGACTAGGAGCACATCCACTGCAAAATTTCTACTGTTATTAGAAAGTGGGAATCTAAAAAGGAACTGTAGAGGCCCGACAGATTAGAAATGCCTGTATCTGATAAGCCCCATCATCTTGTGTAATATCTGCATCTATGCTAATTATCTGCATACATGTGTCTGAAATCCAGCGGCAATCCAGAGATAGCTTAGAGATTAAATAAACCGAATAAGATGGTGAAAGGAAAATTGCACTAAATTGGCCTGAGTGGGAAGCTTTTGTTATTTTCAATCATTATTATTATTTATAGGGTGTGGAAAGTGGAACCATAAGCAACTTCACAGAGTTATGCAGTCATACTTGGAAAAAAAAAAAGTTTCACTTCAAACCCCCCCCTCCACACTGGTTTCAGAAGCGTTTACGCTTAATAAGGAATAGTACCAAAGTGAATAATCACTTCAAATTACTTTTTAGGAGTACTGGTGGCTGATGAAGTTGGTTGAGTGGAAATGGAAATGCTGAAAGTTCATTAAACTATTGCTAAATACTAGAAATATATTTTGATTATTCTTCCAGATTGCTATTTCTTAAAAATATTATTTTTTTTCTCCTCCTAAAAAGAGCACCAAATGCTTTCATCCAATTAATTCTTTAGGAATTTCCACTCAAAACTGAATGCAAAATGTTTTATAAGGATATATGCTGAGGCATATATATAATCATAGAATCATTCAGGTTGGAAGAGACCCTTGGGATCGAGTCCAACCATCAGTCCTAATCTACAAAGTTCTCCCCTACACCATATCCCCCAACACATCTAAACGACTCTTAAATACATTCAGGGATGGGGACTCAACCACCTCCCTGGGCAGCCTATTCCAGTGTCTGACCACCCTTTCTGTGAAAAATTCTTTCCTAATGTTTAGTCTAAATATGATGATATATTCATCAAAATATATATGCTCAGGCTGACGTAATTCCATTTGAAGGTTACTGAGAAATCTACTGAATCCACCTCCTGCGGCATCTCAAAGTTAAGGTTTATAAAGAGAAAATTTAAAAATTAAGTCAAGCCTTATCATTTCATTCACTAATATTAAAAGGGGCTGGATCTTTTTTTTTTTTTTTTTTTTTTTTTGATGATTAACATCTCGAGTTATGTAAGGTAAGATAAGGGTATTAGAACATCTCACTTCCCTGTGTAAAGGAGATCATCTGAACAATATGGAAATGAGGGCCTCCACCCTAATACCCCATTATGCAACTGAGAAGATGTTTTGGCCCCAAACCTGCACATATCAGGATGAAAACACCTCTCTTGCATGTTCACCACTGGAAATATGCACCACAGGACGGACATAAGTGACTACTAGGGGATGGAACCTGCTTGCTTTGAAGACTGAAGACCTCTTTTGAGGTTGGTGGAACTTCAGACATCACAAGGATAAATGCTTAAGTTCTATTTATTCCCCCCCCCCCACCTTCTTCCCTAATAAATTCAAAGTTTTGCATTGCTAGTGTGGGTTACTGGGCTGATCTGATGTAACTGAAACTGATTGTCCTTTGAAGCTCAAACAAATGGTTTCTAGAAAGCAGGGCCATTTTCAGTTTACTGGAAGCAAGTGAAATTTTAACAAATCAACCAGAGTGAAAAGGGCTGAGCAGTCAGCCGAACATACATCAAGCTTGAAACAACTGTGCTCTAACACAAAGCAGATTTGTGCCAACTTGCAGGGACTTCTCCATCACGGCCCTCCCTCGGGATTTACCAGTGCGACACAGCTCAGGACAACCGAGCAGCTCAGCCTCTTCCTTCTGTGAGGGACGCCAGAGGAACCGCGCTGTTGTCAATGACAATTAGCTGGGCTAGTGTCATCTGTACCAAACAACTGCTTTTTGCCAAGTCTAATCACTATAACTATGCACCTCACCTTCTTCAATGAGAGGCCCTCATTCAAGCATGTAGTTTATTTGAAAACACATGCTGCATTCATTATAGCTGCATATTAACAAACACCTTGAATTCTTGGAGCGTTATTGGTATCAGGTCTCTTGGCCGACGCTAGGACAGAATGCCTTATGGGAAGCTTGATGCCTGGCCAGACTCGGATTACAAAGCACACACACATCTTTCTTTCAATATATTGAAGAATCCACTCAACCTTACGTATCATCAAAGTGCTTCCTAAATGAATGTGTTTTTCCAAAATGTTTACTTTGGGATTGCAACAACTCTGGAAAACTCCAGCTTCCCTTTTCCAGAAGCTGGAAAACAGGAATTACTCTACTGATGGTTTTAAAAGGCATAATTATTTCATAACAAGTTGTTTTCTCAGGATTTTAGCAGTTTTGACAAAATGCTGTAAGAAAACATAAAGAATAAGCTCATACAAGGGTATTTTATTCTATTTCCTCCTGCATTTGAGGTGAAGACTTCTTGCCACAAACTCATAACTAGTGCATTTTCCAGGAATTTGATCTATCCGTATGTTTGCATGACCTTCATCACATCATTGAATATTTGAAAAATTTCCAAATTGTGTCTTAAGGTATAACTTTCTGGTGGAGTACAACAAAGTTTTTCATATTTCTAAAAGCCGCCAACTGTCGTAAAGAGTAAGTAAAGTCACAGAGGAAGCTTGTGGTTGTGTGACAGCAGAAGGGGGATCAAGGATTATCACCTGAATTGCTCTTCAGTTCAATGCTCTACCTCTGAGATCACCCTTGCTCTACGCATAAAACTGCATCTTACTGAGAGACTCCAACTATAGTAACATATTTCTTTAAGCTGCATCCAATATAATATCACATTTCTTTAAATACCTCATTTCTTCAAAGCATTATGTCTTTGGCATCTTCTGTTGACTAAGCTGGAAATAAATGATTTTTGTTATTATTCCTATGGTATAATATTTAGTATTTATTCTAAAGGGTCATGGACATCTCACACAACCTGGTGCCAAGATTCTTCACAGTTTCTGTTCCATCCTGTTGCAGTTCATTCCCCTGACCTTAAGGACTATCTTATAGCCTCTCAAAGACACCCAATTGGTCCACCAGGGAGCCTTCTGGGATAGCTATAACCTTCTAAAATAATGACAGAGAACACTCAAATGAGACATCCCTCATGTTCCCAGAGGAAGGAGAGAGCACTTTTTAGAAGAGTTCAGATATTTGGTGTCACGCAAATTCTACAGTGGAAAGTCTCTCATCCAAATCCTTGGTGTCAACTCAGAGTCTGCATTTAAAGGGAGCCATTTCACAACGTACAACATGTAAAAGCTGGCCAATATCAGTTCAACTCTGCTATTTAACCAAAACATGCCTTGAGATATAAGTGAGCAGGGGAGGTGCTTCTTTAAAGAAATGAACATATGGATTTTGAATAGGGTTAGGCACAAATATCCTTCTGCTTATAAATATTGACCAAAGGAAGACAGGTCTTTCCATAAAGAAGAGGTCTATTAACCATTAATTGCTCTATTGAAGTGACAGTTTTATCTTTGTATTAAAACAAAGAGGGTAAGGCAAGATATTACTTTTTTTATACTGATCATTCCAAACCTCATAAAATATTAGTATCTGTATCAACTATAAAAATTAACAGCTCTGGATCCTTCAGTGTTGTGCTCTTCAATTTTATCATCACTTTTTCAGTTGTCTGTGTGTACGTGTATGTACATGTGCATGTGCACAGGCACACGTCCCTTCCTTCCTAAGCTGTTCGGCTGGTGATGAAAGGATTCGGCTTATAATTGCTCTGTAAGGCTGCGTGGTAGGGTTTGCAACTGGCACTCCTGATCCCTTTACATCAGAGGTCACTATTGTACAGTAAGATCCTGAGAGGAGATAGTGATAACGTGATGAAAAAAACCCAAAACAAACCCACAAAAAAATAACCACCGAAGACAACTCTGGTTTTGATGGTGTGGCTTGTTCTCCAGTTAAATTACTTTCTAGGCACAAAACTAAAAAATTCTGTCAGGCATCATAGTCCAAGACTGCCCTTTTTAAATGTTTGGGAGCCAATGTAAACACTAAAAACTCAGTACGATGTTTGCATTCACTTACCCCATCTAACTTTTATTAACAATTAATCCATCAAATTTCAATGCCTATAAAATCCCCCGAGTCACAAGCCCCACTGGAAGTCTGTTTCTCGGAAACAAAAATCGCAATTACTGGTGTTATTTTTTCGATGCGGCATCAAATTTAAACTCAGGGTTACAAACTGAAGAACTATCTGCATTTCTACTGTCTAAAAGCATCAGATTCCCTTAAAGCTCGTATACAGTGTAAATACATAGGAACTACAGGAGGCAGCCAGTACATATGGAACAGATAAAGGCCACATAGTTTATTGAACCTTGTGGCCTGCTGATGTAACAAAATAAGCTTTGCAATGAGCAGTCACATCTGAACATCAGCTCGCTCCTTCGCTGGAGCGTAATAGATGATAGCTCTCAGAGGGCCAGGTTTGGATCCCCATATTTATCAGGAGTCTTACTTCAGGCTCTGGCCCTCAGTGCTGAATGAGGGATTTAGAAACACTCATTCGTAATATTTTCTCTTCTCTGAGCAAAGTGTGGTGAGAGGCAGCTGGAAGGTTTTGTGTTCCAGCAGTTGAGGGGAAAGAGATCCCGAGACCAGCTATATCAAATCTCTCCAGTACTGATGAGTCTTTCTCTTTCAAACAGGTAAAAGGCTCTTTGTCAGGGTAAAAGCAATTTGGACTGAACTTTCTCATCACTGCAATAATCCCTTGCTGAAATTTTAAACCAACTGGAGGAGCCAAATCAAGAAATTTGTGCCATTGCCTTTACCCGCTAGCAACAAGGAGTCCATTGCTCCTGAGATACCCAGCTTCCTTTCATTTTCTCTACCCTTTTTCTGGGTTTTTTGGGGTTTTTTTGTTTGTTTGTTTTGGTTTGGTTTTTTTTTTTTTAAACTTAACCATCCCAGGCTTTGAAGTCTAATCAACCTGATGTCATTAGTAAAGAAATAGCCCCCAGAATCACTCTAGAGTGTGAGGATAAGGGAGAAAGCTCTCATACATCTTAAATCTAGTGCTAATGGAAATACCTTAAAGGCTGATGTAGACTGCGAGGTATCTCAAGAAGCCAAAGAGCTGTTCCTGTGTGTTTGGGGGCTGTTACCTCTGCAGGTGAAGAGAATTCAGCCTCCAAGGATACAATCTCAACACTTGGTCCCCAAGGAAATGGTCTATGTTGTCCATGTGTCGGTACAGAGATGCTCCTGATGACAAACTGTGGCTGTGGCAGTGAGTTTTGGCTCATAAGGACTGCTTGTTCACTGGTAGCACACCTATTAAAACACAGAGAGTTTGTTGCTTGAGGAGACATTTTTTCAATGGAGACTAAGGAGCTGTGAGAAGAACAGGTGACTATTTACTCTCCTGTGTATCCAGCAACTCTCCCGGCATAGTTTTTTATCTGTATTTATACCTATTCTTCTGAGGTGAATTAATTCATCCCTTCAAACAATTTCTAGGAAAACTTAGGCTGGAATGAACCTCTGAAGAAATACCACTTCATTCCAACTTCTCAGAGGCCTTGCCTGTATTCTCTTCCCACAAGCCACCTACGTCCTCCCAGACACACAAAAGAGCAGCTTAATATCATTCTTGCTACACAAATGTGCATTCATCAAACATCCATCTTCTCTTCAGTGAAGAACAGAGCATAACCCTAACCTGCTTCTGCTCTGGAAACACACTTCTAGTTCACCAGACCACACTCACCAGCCCACTGAAACACAGTGACCAAACCGCAGGAGAAATCACATGTAAGTACATTTGAACTCACTCAAAATATAACACATAGCCCTAAAGGGCAGCTTCTAAATGCTGTGTTATCAGAAATCTGCAGGTACACTCCAAGATTATGCATAAACTGAAATCTCTGAGAAACTTGCAAATACTAAAAATTGATGGAAGATGGCTCTTGTGAGTATATAACGCCACCAGAGACAAGGACTGCTCACCGGCAGTCACTGAAGGTAAAGCAGGGAATGAAAAGGATTCCCACTTCTGGCAGCCAAAGAAATACAAGTCAAAGAAGATCTAATGCAGCTCAGGAGTCATGCAGGTCAGGCTCAAGCCCAGATGAGAAAGAAGGGGGTCATGGTCACCAGTGGCATAAGCAGATAAAAAGATCCAACACCAGCATGGAGACATGCCCCCAGCAAGTAAACAGAGGAAGGTCACACAGCTCACAGATCTCCTGCAGCTTGCTGGGAACTGCCCCAGACTGGCAAAGAAACCACTGAAGCCCTATTGAAAAGATTATTGTCTGGTGGACTCTCCAAATTATCTCCAAAATGTTCTCTTATCCTAATTAACTGACAAGAAAATCTGATCTTTTACCTACAAAGACAAAAGAAGAGCAAACATTCACAGCACAATAAAGTGTTGATTCACAAATAATAGGAACTTGAGCTCATTTTCCACCTCCTTAAGATTTTCTGCATTGTGTGGGTAGCAATCCAGAGCCAATTGTTTCTGAGGTCGTTTTATCGGTTTGGTTTAGGAGATGAGACTTAAACACTTGAAGATAAACTATTCTTCTTATCTGTTTGATTTTTTTTCCCCCCAACAATATGTGACCTAGGAAAATGTCATCCTAGGAACTGCTGAGATACACACACAGACTGATCATAAAGCTTTCATAAAAAGCTTGTGGTCTAACCACGGGGAGCATTGGTTCAGTCCTGATTACCTTTTATCTTCCAAAGGTTAATACATTTAATTCCACTTTGCTCAGTATGTTGTGGACCTCTTAAAGGAAAGTCTGAAAGGAAAAGTCCTTTGTGACTCTCTCTCCTAGAATGTAATCTGCCATGGGCATATCTCAGCATCATTCTTCACATGGGAGAAATGAAGATTTATCCTAGGGAAATGATATTGGGGAAAAAAAAATAAATAAAAAGGACCTACAAAAGAATTCTCAACATCCAAAGATGTATGATTACATACTTGATTAAAAAAAAAAATCTGCTCCTCCATACAACAGTTCATTTTTAAATGAGGTTATATATTTGCTACAGAGTCCTGCGATGACACACTCCCTATTTAGCTTTCGTTCTATATCTTGTCCTCTATTTCCATGACTCCCTCGGATTTGCAATTCAGTGATGCACTTTGGGATCCTCAAGATGAAACATACAACTGAAATGTTAAAATAGCTTCAGAGTCTCCATTTAATATGCTTTTACCATTAAAGGATAGGAATTATATGAGAAGTTTGCAGCCTAACACATAAGAAACCAATTATTGCGATAAAGGAGATCTGCACGGCTTATTTATTCCTTGTTCTTCAACCTATTACATGACATCATTTTAATATAAAAGTACTTTGTAATTATGATGCCTTTGCTGATAATTCTTTGTTGTACACCACTGGATCTTCATTATCTGAGCTCAGAGATCTTTTTAAAGATTTTACACTCACACCTTAATAAAGTCTTACAAAAAAAATCTTTCAACCTTCCCAAGGCCTTGCTTTCCCTTGGTGTGCTCAGGACAGCATTTTCCATAGTTTCCACATTTTAAACTGTCATCTTTGCCTAGAGGGCAGCAAAAGAGCATCTCCTGAGGACTCCGGTACCTAAATTTGCTTCCCTTATTCTTCGCTGAATAAGGGAAGCCTCTTCTTCAGTATTTCTAAGGCTGTCTTGGAAGGTACAGCCAAAACACAACCAATCTTGGCCAGGGTGGCTTGGCACGGCCATGGCGTGGTTAGCCCCGTCTGTCTCCCCACTGACCTAACAAACCAAGCTGGGACCTGCCAGGAAAGAGCCTCCACTAGCTGTCCCCGAAGGGTTTTGTCAAACCTGCTGCCAGCGACCCACCAGCTATGAGGTAGCGTCTCTGACTTGCTGGGCTGGAGATTGCAGGACTAACTCATTTATTTAATGATGGGGGAGACATTACTGCTGAGGCTAGAACTTGCAGCTCTAGTTTCTGAGCCTAAATGGGGACACTGTGAGGAAACACTGGAAGCAAGACAAGCGCACAAACGTTCAGTTGCAAAACCTAAATGTCTATAAGATTTTCTTCCAGTGAGGTGTGCAGCAGAGACATTGCTTCGTGCATCAAAAGTCACCTGGCTAGTGGAACAAGATCCCAGATAAACAAGCAGCCTGGGTGCTCTTTCTTTTTTAACAACAAAAAACCCCCAAAGAAACAAAAGCATAAATTCAAAACCAAACAACTTCCAGATCTCTCGAAGCTCTCAGGAAAGACATGTGCCCAGTGGGACTTACCCCTCCATTACTCACCAAAGCATTTGAATTCCACAAGAAAATGCACTTGAAGCAGAAGTGAGGTATTTCCTAGATTAGAGCAGATAATGCTGAAGCTGAAAACACTGGAGTCAATGGGAACAGGAATGCCCTCAGCAAAGGAAAACACCTGAATAGCTGAACAGCAGAGCTGATGAAAGTGGCTTCTTGTGGCTTTGTGTGTCTTGACTGGCTCCTCTGATGCCTTGTGAGTTTTATCCATCAGGGAAAGCATGACTAGGGCCTTCCTCCTCTACCTGATCTCTATTTTCATAAACCTGGATAGGCACATTTTCCCTGTAGCATCTCCCTTTTTTGTCTCCTGTTAAAATTGACCAAAAGGATTGAAAGTTAGCCAGGGAAGATAAAGATAGACAGAAACATGATATGATAGTAGCCTCTCCCTTCTAGAAAATGAGAAAACGTGCCAGAAAAAAAGTAATTACAATTTAAGTTCACTATTTGGAGATAGGAGGGCAGAAGACATGCAGGAGTGTCATCCCCTCAGCATTTGGAATTACTTAATCTTGCTGGGAGACAGTAACAAAAATAATAACAATAAAGACTCGCAGCTAGGCTCAGGCCCTAGCAGATATCTGCAAATGTTTTCAAGTGTCAGTGCAGAAGTGATAACCCCTGTTTGCAGCCAGAACAGAGAACGCTCTATCTACTGCTGCCTCTGTCCTGTCTCTTGTGCACAGGTCCTGTGGCGAGCCACAAACCATTTTGATTTTCTTTGTGGATGCTTGAACCCCCCTCAAAAAGCACAGCAAGCTATCGGAGACCTCAACCAAAATTTACTGGAATTTGAAATTTTATTGCCTGCACTGGTTTGGCTGAGTTCTCAGCTTACACCAATACTCAAAAATTCACGGCACACTCACACTCACATTCACAAGTTGCTCTGAATAACAAGCACAACCTTCCCTTTTATCTCTGGTGAAAATGGAGAAGCAAAGCAAGATGGCTTTGTAAAAAAGCATTTTATATGCAAGACAGATTAGAACATTAGTGGTGTAATAAAGTAAATAAGATGGCAATTGACCTGAGACATGTGGGGTTTACCCCAATTTTTTGTTTATAGTTGAAGGTCATAAGCTATACAAACCTCTATTGATCAGAGTCCTCTTTGTTTAAACAGAACCTACTGTATTTATTTGTGCTGTTCCTCTAAAGTCAAACAAAAGGGGACAGTTTTAAGTAAATCTCTGCATGACACTGCTGCCATGTGGTTCATTCACTCAGTATACAGATGTTTTCAATCTGTACAGTTTGTCTTTCATATCCATATGAGATGAAGCAGGCTTGATTTAGGCTGGGAATGATGCCAAAGAGAGAAGATACATCATTAACCCTTAATAAACGACTTAGGAAGCATCCCTGGTTTATTCATTAAAAGGGCTCCTTGAAGGATTACCATAACGCCTTATGAGTGGTAAGAACCCTTCACTTGTCCGTAACACGATGCGACAGGTATTTATATGGAAAACAAAACGCCTGGCGTGAGAGATCCTCCCCTTTCATTCCCTTGCACACTAATACTCAGGCTAAAAATAAGCACCTCCCCAAACTTGGCATTCAGATAACCAACGTTGTCAAGAATGAGGAGGACAGAATTCATTTGGGTTTCACGTTGCAAGTGACACGCAGGGAAATCAGGACCTGGTGTCCTGGGCTGAAATAAGGACCTGGTGTCCCAGGTGTCACACAGGTCTCTGCAGAATTGGTTCTTGCTTTACCACCTTAGTATATAATACTCAATATATAATAATACACAATACTTAGTGCATATACTCAATACATACTATAGCCATTTACTCAATACATACTACATATAGTAGTGCCTCTTATTACAATTCTGTGGAACCGAGACAGCAGATTAAGAGTCTTTCCCAAGATGATGTGAGAAGGATGTAGCAGAACCCAGGAACCAAACCAAGCCAGCCCAAAAGGCAGCCTGGGGAGCTCCTCACACAACCAACTCTCCCGTGCTGTTTCCGCTCCGCTTTCCTCGACATCCCTTTCTCCAACCAAGTATTACAGCCCTTGACAAACATGAGATGTGCGCTAGGCACAGCGTTGGGCTCTTACTTGGATATGGGCATATTAGAAGCAGCTACTGGCTTGGAAGCAACTGGGAAAAAAAAGTCCAAAAGGACACAGCTTTTTCTTCAGCCGGTTTACAGGGCTTTGCACGCTGAGTCTATTCTTACTGCATTATTCGGCAGACAATCTGTTGCATCACTACAAAGAAGAAACTGCTGATCTAATGCAACTAATAGACAATCTTATTCAATCAGTTTCTCCTTTATTAAAACATGCAGAACACAGTAGTGAGTTTAAACCCGCTGTGCCGATAGTAACATCTCTTGATTTTAGCAGGGAGCAGTGTGGCTTGGCAAATTGGGGGGGGAAAAAAAGTTAAAAAAAAAAATATCAGAATTTATTTGTATTTTCCTTCTGCTTCAGCTCAGTTAGGAGGCAGGACTTCACCACACTGCTTAGCTTGAAAAATTCAGAATTGAAGGCCACTGCTCAGAAGCGTGGGCTGAAAAGACTGCTCCCCGCTATAAAGCCTTGTCCCTACTGGTTTTCTAGCCAGTCCAATGCAGTTAGCGGGAGAAAAAGCCTATGAAGTTGGAAGATATTCTGCCCCATTTCAGGCTGTGTTTGAAGAAGGGGCTATACATAGTCACATGTATGTTCAATTATTCATTTTCCAGGAGGTGTTTGAGTCAGGGAGCGCAGGCTCAGCACATACCATAAAAATACTTCTGCTCCTTATTCCCGAGATCTGCGCTACAGGTCAAACAAGCTACACTCAGTCATGGGACATTAAGTCCCTGGATCTTGAACTCCAGCTGACTGCCTCACCCAAACTTTTGAGCTCAACGAGCATCTCCCCAGCCTAGATGCTAAATGAAGAAGTCAGTGGGTCAGGCTTCTCTTCACCCCGCTGCCAAGACAGCTCCTCTCAGGACAGGCTTTTGCACAGCCCAAGCCTTCCCTAGACACCATGCGAGCAAGGAACCAGCCGAACACAGGGTTGGGTTTTTTTCCCCCTCACCTCCTTCCCCACCATAAAACCCGAACTCCCCCCAGCACTAATCCCAGTGCTAGAGACACAGCCCTTTTCTAGCTGACTGGGGGGAATTACTTAACTCGGGGCAGCTGGCCCAGCCCAGCTCCGGCAGCCAGTGCACGCAGCTGGGAGCCCTCGGATCAGCTTTAACCCCCTCCCCGGCAGCAGTAGCCCACTGTGGCTGGAGTTGAGCCCCATCAGGGGGATATGGAGGGGGAATTGCAGTACCTGGGCTGGGAAAGCACCTCCTTGGCTGCCATCAGACTAGTTAAACCCACTCCCCTCACACTCCCCACCCACCCCCCCCATTTCATTGTGGGTGCTAAGTATGGGGTGCACATCCACGCTGCTTCTCCCAAGGCAGAGCTCCAGGCTGCCGAGCCCGTTCATGTCCCCAGCTCATGCTCATGGCTTCTCTGAGGCACAAAGAGCTCTGAATTTTTTGCAGCTGTGCAAGAACCTGGATCCTTCACAAAGACAAAAGCCCAAAGATCAAGAGGTTCACAGGACAGTGGTGGATGAGAACTGGAAATACCCAAAACTGAGGTTGGACAGGTGAAAAAAGGTCTCCATGGAAGGACTCTGACTACTAAGTTGTGACATAAAATAGTCATCACCTGTGAGTTTTGGACTTGAAACTCCTGGACTCTGCTCTGTTCCTTGGAGGAGGATGAAGCCACCAGCACCCACCTGCTCATCAAACATTCTCGGCTTGAAACCGTCAGACAACACAGGGGGGAATCACAAATGAAGTCAAGTGAAATATGGTGATTTGCTCCAATTCATAAATCAAGCCAAGAGCAGAACCAGCCCAGAGCCCGAGTCTGCTGAATCCCAGTCTTATCTGCCAGTTTATGCTGTCCCAGCTACGCAGCCTACAACCATATGGAACAGACCTCTTTGGAGACAAAAACTCCACTTAAAATACATAAGAAAAGCAGACTGTCTCATCCACAGTACTTTAGCAGAAAGCTGCTCCAGCAAGCCTATTTTAAAGTCAATTACTCATTTAAATATGGGGCAAGAACAGGGGAGAGTTTGGGGGGAGAGAGGGAGCCACAGTTACTGGGCCCCTTTTTAGGTTTTAAACCAAACCAGAGACAACAGTCAAACTTGGGACAATCCTGGGTAAACCACAAAAGATGGCAGCACTTCTCATCATCCTAAAACAACAACATTTTTCCAAGTTCTTTCAATCAAAAATGCTAGCAAGGCCACCCTGGAATTTGCTACCATTTTTCCTTACCCAAAGCTATTTTTCAACACAAGTATTGAGTTTACATATTAATATACCACTAAAAACAGGATGAAGAGATTGGAATGTTGGAGTTGCTGATTTGTTTGGGATTTTCTAAGAAAAAATAAAATAATTCTGTTCCACTAGTTTGTTGGGTTTTTTTTTTTTTTCCTTTCCTTTTTCCCATTAAGTGACTGTTTCAAATTAATAGAAAGAGGATGCAGCATTTCTTGGGTTTTATTTTATGGGTTTTCCCAGCATATGGAATCTTTTTAAACATGAGAAGCTGTGGGTAATATATTATTATATGCATATTTTACGTTAACCTTTCTTTATATCTTTCTCAAAAGAAAAGATTTACCATGTTTATTTATAAGAAATATGTTTATTTGGAAGATTTACTCCAACCCTTCTTATTTCCTTTACAGGGATGTCAACTGGAAAACTATACCAGCATTTTTTATAATTAAAATTAGGGTGGAGCAGAAAGCAATCATTGCTTGTTACTTTTCTAGATCATGGAAGCTTTCCCTAAATCAGACTTGACAGGTTAAAAAATATTATTTTCTGAGCTTTGTTCCTTTGCCAATATGGCCATTTTTAGGGTGGTGACAGAAATCCCGACCTGTAATGCCAGCAAGCCCATTGGCACGTCTGAGAGGTCACAGGAACCCACATTTCCAAAAGTGGCTACTGAACTGCAATACAGCTATATTTGGGGAGGAAGGGAAGGGGGAAAGGAACAAGGGGAGGATTTCTAAGCACCAAACTGGCAGGAGGTGATGGCCATTGAAGGCTCCAGGTCTCCCAGGAGCTGCTGAGTGCTGCTGGAGAGCAAGAGTCATGGGTGAGCTGAAAAAAAAAAAGTGAAAGCAGCCAAAACCAGCAGCCACGGTATGAAAATATGAAGAAAATGTGTATGTGACCCTGCTCACTTCTCCTTAAAATAGATGTCATAACAGGAGGTATTACTGGGCTGCTGTGAGCATTAACAAATGTTTATAAAAGCTTCATTAGCGATAGTTTGCCTTCATACAGTGCCAGCAATAGATGGTAGCCACAAATCTATGGAAACATCTACTGAACCTACCACTTGGGCTGACACCAGGCCCAGATGAAATCCAAGAACCCAGTTTGCTTTTCTCCTTCCCCACTAACCTAAAGCACTAGGAGAAGAAATACGTTACCTTCTAAAATGGGTCTCTTCAAATACAGCTAAAAACTTACATTCAACTGACAGAAACTAAGGAGAAAACTAATTTTATGTAAGACTCGCCTGCTGTAAAGAAAATTTCCTTTTTGGCTCAGGAAAGACATTTTAATTACATGGGAAAAATTACATGAAGTTGTTACCAAGTGATAACCGGGGAGGCAGGTTTTTGGATTCAGATTTGCATGACTTTGGGATTTTGTCTGGTTACGTGTTTAGTGCTCCTGTGCGTCAGAACCAGCAAGTCATGCTGAATATAACATCTATCTCTTTTCTGTGCTGTAAATCAGTGTTTAGCTGAAATTTCACACAAAAGGGTAACAACATGGTAACAAGGAAGGGTAGGAAACCTGCTCACACAGACTGCCCCTTCCCAAAGTGCCTGACACTTGGGGCAAAGACTTAACACAATTCTGAATTATTGTAGGAAGTGAAGCAATCACGTTCCCCAGGTAAAGAAGTGAACCATGGATGAATAGTGAGACCACAGCCTGGAGATACGAGGAGGGGGAATTTCTATGAGTTCCTGGGGTCAATACAGGGTGGCAGGACCAGGAAAGGTAGCGGGGGTGACAGGCAAAGAGATAGAGCCTCCAACATGGAAGGCTCTAAATGCAGCAACTTTTGAGCAGAAGGCAACAACAGGCTGAGGCAGCACCCATCCTCTGTCCGACACGTCCAGCTTGGCCTCATAAGAAAAGGGGAGAGGGGCATGGCCCTCCTGTGACTCTTTTTCCTGAGCAGGGTGTGCAAGGAAGCGGACAGTACTGTGGAAGAGGTGGATCGACCCTATCAGATGGGGCTGGGACTGGCCAGACCACCATGAATCAAGAAGGGAGGATCATAGACAACAGGTTTGGTTGTTGTTTTTTTTTTTCTTTTGTGTCTCATTTTGTATCTGCTTGAAGAGCCTTTGTTGCTCAACAGTTTGTACATCCATTTATTTATTTTTTTTTCCCCCGCAGCTGTCAAACCACATTGATTTTCAGTCATTTTAACCTGGGCAGGATGAGCAAACATACTCCCCCAGGTGAAAAGCCAGGACTGCAAGGAAACAACTCGAGTTGGCTGAATTACCCAATTCTTCTAAGACACAAAGTATTTGTTTGCTTTGCTTATGAGAGCTGAGGGAGGAATGGCACAGAAGGCTAAATCCTCCCCATCCCCTGATACGCACTCCACACTTTGCTATCAATACCGGCAGAAATGTTTTGAGGGCTTGAAATGCAGTTGGCGGTGTCTTTTCAGGAAAGAACCTCTACTGAGCAAGCTCGTGTCTGAATTACACTACAGCCCTAGGGAAGATGGTTTCTTCAGTTCCCCTTCAAGGTCAGTTGTGGGGTAACATATGTTATTCGTCTATCAGTCTTGCTAACAGAAAATCTGACTGAGAGACATGTGGAAACTGGGAAATGAAAATAAACAAAACGAATAAACACATTTAAAGAGCTTGGGGGGGGAGGGGGGAGAGAGGCAGAATCCCAACCTGCGCGCAACATCCCAACGATGGGACAAGGCTAAACAAAATTTGGGATTTGCATCTTGATGGGTAGGGTAAATTTGAACTCTATGTGACTCTAGTGCATCTGCTAAGCAAACAGAGCCACCCGTACTGCAGATGTACGGCACAGAGTCAGTGGGAGATCTGGGAACCAGCGAGGTCACTGCATTTGTGAGTAACACATTCGGGGGGCTTTTTTGTTCCTTTGGGTATTTCTTTTAATAATTAGAATGGAGCAAAGTCTTGCAGAAATTAGCATGTTTAAAGGGTGCTTCAACCCTTCTATAACATGCTGTAGCAAGATGAACTTGGAAAGTCTCCGTGTTCCCGGCTCTGCCTCTCTTTGCTCTCCAGCCACACGCTTCCAGCTGCCCTCACCCCAAACCATCCGGGCACAGCCATAAAGCCCATCCCGAGCCCCGAGGAGGGGGAACGCAGCCCTGAGAGCCCAACAGGAGCCCTTCCGCCTGCTTGATGATTCCTCTCCAGGACGGCGTGGGCACGAGTTTCAGTGCAGCCTCAGTTATTCCTACCAGGGATCTGCACTTAGTCAGCACAGCCCGGGGACACGTCAGCAAAGCCCAGATGGTTGTCTCAGGTACCCAATACCTTAAAAGATGTTGTTTGTGTTATCCATGTTGTGTGCTAACATCTGGGTGGTTGTAGGGGAAACAATCTTAGGTTCTAGGCATTCAGGGCTGGCTCTTTCCTGCCTGCAGCAGCTGAAATCCTGGTAGTATTGTAGCCCTGCTCCAGCGGCTCTCATCTGTACCATCATGTTTGCCATTCCAGCCATGGTAAAGAGTTCCCTCACTGGCTCACCAGTGCTTCAGCACACCCACTTCTTTCCTAAGTTTTGGCTAAAGATCAGAGCAGCTTGGTTATAATAACATTTGGCAGTAAAAGTCTACCAAGCAACCTGGCCTGAACAGTTGAAAGGAGAGCAATGAAGCAAAGTATGAGATGATTAAAAGGGACTTGAGACACCAGAAGAAAATTTCCGGGTATCTCTTAAAACCACCATATCCTTGGATTTCTATTTTTGCCTCGTTCCTCTGTATAACACTTCTGTTTTTACTCCTCCTTCCCTTTTTTCTTACAATTAGCAAGGGAGAGGGGTGAATGGTGAAGTCAGGTTACGAGCATCTGCCTGAGCCTGTGTGTGTGCGTGCAGACACATGGGCATGGGAGAGCAACCAGCAGCATTGCCAAAGGGAAGAGCTGGAGCCAGACTAGCAAAAAGAAGTGAATCTGAGGATATTGAGTTGTAAAGAAGTGGGTGAGAAAAGTAGAAAAATTATCACAGCGGTTTCTCTTAGCTGCTCCGCTTGTGAAAACCTAGAGGCTCTCAGTTCAGAATATTTTGTAAGCGAGGTATTACAACTAAATTCAGTTACAAAACATCACACAAGAAGGTGTTTTAGCATCTTCTGCAGGAGCATTGATACTGGAACTGAAGTGTTTTTGAGCCGGAAGCAAAACCCAAAGCTATTGCTCTGGTTATTCAATAAGAGCATGAGACAGGCTTGGGCTTCCC
The DNA here is from genome assembly GCA_013400055.1 of Nycticryphes semicollaris. NCBI lineage: Eukaryota > Metazoa > Chordata > Aves > Charadriiformes > Rostratulidae > Nycticryphes > Nycticryphes semicollaris. Next base: position 922,905 of record VXBJ01001054.1, read on the forward strand.
AGGAGCTGGAGGATCCTAGTGTCAAATCTAGGACAAGAAACTCCTCTTCAGGAACTCCCAAGGATCAATCACTGATACAGGCTTCCTGATGGACAAGATTTTGTTTGCAAAGATCCCATGGTTACAGATGTGCTCCCTGAAAAGCAGGTTTTGCAGTGCATCTTGCATCACAGCGGCCAGGTCCTGGACATACATCAAAGCCCTCGCCTTTTGAGTTGAAGCAGACATCAAGATTTGCCTGCTCTGATCTGAGCAGCACCAGCTTCACAGGGCAGGGTACCACACCTCACACCACCCCAGTGATGTTAGCAGCATCTCAGGGAATAGACCTTGCTCTGAGTAACAGGCTGGGCAGTGATCAGCCTGAGGTGGAAAGCAACCCAGGCTGGTTTTCTACCAAACTATTTTTCTTCTTTGTAGGACTGGTCTAATGCAGCATATTCACATGGAATTCATTAGCACATCCCTTCTGCTAATCCTCACTGGGTTTAACACAATGGTATATACTGATTTTTCCTGGCCTCTAGGACAGCTGTGTCAAGTCAGAGGCATGTGCTTAGGGACAGGCTAAACCCAGGACCTTGGTCCTTCAGAGATTTGAGAAATCAGGGCTCTGAAGGTTCACTTGGAGGTTCAGGTAGAGTGAATTTATCTTATGATTCAAAGGAAAAATTCTGCCTCTTGAGACACTCCACCCTTGCCACCTCCTACTTTAAATACCAGGGTCCACCACTGTTATCCCAAGGAGACTCAGATACATTCAACGCTCTCACACAAACCACGAAACAATAGAGAGCAGGCTTCAAATTTAAAGACTCTTCCTCACACAAGTCCCAAAAAGATGTCTTTAGAGTTCACTGAACAGGACCTCCACCATCCCATGAACCCCCAAGAACTGTGAGGTGGTTCAGCAAGCTTGCTGCTGACGGTCGCAGCAATTGAAGGAGAAAATGATTCTCCTTCTGTGCCAGCTGTGAAACTGAGCCCCGTCCAAACAGTGTTGGCTCCAAGGCAGCCACCTAATGATTCCCAGGCTCAGTTGAACATCTTTATCCCTCTAAATACCATACAACTTGGGATAGATTCAGTGGCTTTTCTGGACTACCACCACGAATAAACACGAGGTGCTCCCTGAAGATAAAGGTGGGGGCCATCTGCTGTACACTCAGAGGAGTCCAAACCGTCAGTGCAATCGCAAACATGTGAACATCACTTCTTTAAAATGCTGGCATTGCAGCACCAGTCACGTGGTTCAACCGCACCAGCGCTGCCAAAACACTTAATGATATCATGTCAGGAACCACCCCGCGGTCCACCCGTCCTCACCCTGCAGCAGCAACGCCGCTCGAACGCAGCGCGAAGCCCTGCTGTCACAGAGACACTCCTGGTGGCAATGGGGACTAAAGCCCCAGAGGGCAGGGTAGCTTCAGAGAAGGGATATGGGAGAGGGAAGGAGATGCCAATTGAACCTGGAAGAGGCTTAGGGAAGAGAAGGAAGGACGTGAGCAATAGGAAGCAGACTTACCTCACCTTTCAGAGCTTGATCGGACTTGCAGGGATAGCAATGGTATTTATTTCTCCATCTCTTTAGATGTGAAGTATCCAGTTGCACCCAACACCGAGTGACGGCCAAGAGGGCATGTAAAACCGTAGACGTGCAAGTGTGGATACGTGGAGCTCCTTAAGCTTTCTGGAAAAAATGATTAATATTACAATCTAGAACCTCAGCTGTGCCGTAGTAATTCCCACCAGCTCGGAATTTCATTCTATACTTAGAGATAAATCCCTAATCCCTAATCTCTGTTCTGCCAGGTGCTATCATTGACAACGGTAGAGAATTTGTCCACTTTTCATCATCTGTATTATATCATTTATTATCTGAAACATTGTCTTGGCCACGAAATTTTCACTAGAGCTTATTTTGTAATAAATCACTTGTGTAATAAGTCACACTTCCCAGTTTGCAAATTTTCCCTACGTGCCTCTCCTTTTTTGTGAATATGTTCATTATTTGAGAATGATCAGTTGTGTAATGTCAGGTATCATTCTTTGCCCCACCTGTCTCATGGGATAGTTGGAGTAAAAATCATTTTGATGTCTAATTAGGGTGCAGGTTATATTTCTGCTCCAAAATTGTATTTTCAAACTCAAGTTCTTAAAGTTGGGCATCAAAGTCTGTATTTAAGCATAAAATAAAAACAGTTTGTTTGTCAAAAGCGTTACCTATCTCCTTTTCTGTCACTTTCGGGAAAGACAAAGAATCAAGGGAAAGATTTCTAAGAATAATAGTCTAAAATTTCCATGGATTTCAGCATCTCTTCAAATGACAGATGATTATTGTTATTACTACTACTACTGTGAGGTTTCGGTAATCTCATAATATCCACGTCAAGTTATTTCTCATTGCCAGAATTTGCATCTTCACTCTGGGCTAAAAATCGTTAAACTAATAATCACTGGCTCAGCCTGCTAGATTCTGGTGCCTCACCCCCTTGCTGCCCAGCTTGGCTCTCCGTACGCGTGCTGGTAGATAATCCAGGTTTTAAGAGCTGACTCTCTCTTTATCGTTACATGACGTTGGCCTGCAAAGTTCAAGGTAAGGCCATTGTGTCTTGAGTCTATTTTTGTTGTACAAAACACTGGATGGAACTTAATTATTTTTTCCATCTGCCAACCATTTTGACTAATTGAACCCTTTGGAGCCAGGAGTCAAGGTTTCCCAATGTAAACCAGACCCTGGAACTCAGCATTAGCAGAAATGTTGAAAAATCATGAAGGAATTTTTGGTTCTGAGGTTTGGTTCTGTTTTCCAGAGCCTGACCAGGATTCAGAAGAAAACCAAACCCTCTCCTACATATACATTTTTGGGGGGTTCCTTTAGTGTCTCAAATTTTCCAGGCACTAAAGCTTCCCATTACCAAAAAAGAAAAAAAAATAAAAGAAAAAAAATATTGAAGGATATAACTTAAAGCCACAGAAGTATGGAAATTCCCAGCAAAGGCTCAGAGTTCCATTATTTTGGCAAAAGCAGAGCGTGCTTGGGCAGCAGTAAAAATGAAGCATAACTTAATACTGGAGGATTGTTGGCAATTCTGCCGGGTATTTTAATGTTATTTTCCTCGCTATTTTTCTCTCTTTAGAGGGTAACTGGTGTAGCCAATAAAATCCCTTGCATCTTGATTTATCTGATGACTCACAAGTAAGTTTCACACTGCAACAATATTCCATCCCTGATATTTTAGCTCAGACTGTGAACATCTTGGGATCTGTGACACTTCCAACAGCAGGAGCTCACCAAGGACTGAGAGGGAAGAGGTATTCTTTCCCAGGAGTGACACCTCTGATTAGTCTGGGGAACCACACTTCAGATCCTCCTGCTTGGTAGCGAAGCCTGAAAGGGTGGCTGGTGCCTCTTAGTTTTAGCTTTCAGTACAACATATCTGCCTCCACTTAGTTCTTTTTAGAACGCAGTATAATTAAGGTGGCATCTCCATGCTGCTGATGACTGCTTCATTCATCTCAGCCTCTTCTGCTATTGATGTTTCTTTCCCCAATAGTTCCTCATCTTGCCACCAGCATTAACAACATGCCACAAGAGATGCTTCACCCTTTGTTTTTCATGTCTTTGCTGCCCGGCCATGAGGAAGCAGAAGATTCAATGGCTTCTACTATCACGCTCGTTCCCTTTGACAGAAAACTCATTTTACAGCATAGCTGTGATACTTTGGAAATGTTTCGCAGAAATTAGGGATCTGTCTGAAACTCTACACTGGAGGCAAATGAAAATTTTTAATAGATCTGAGTCTTAGTTCCGCTAATTTCAGTGGTTCGTTTCACTGTTCTGGCAGTCAGGATCCATTAGCAGAACAGAAGGAGAAGCATGTTTAATGCATGTACAGCAACTGCATTCTAATCTGAAATTTCTTTTTTCTTTTAAGTTCTTATTTTTTAAAATAAATATGTAACGAGTTACTGACAGTACTTAACAATATCTACACTAGACACTGTAATGCCCCAAATAAATGCTTAATTTCTGCTTTCCTGCAACTTCACTAGGATTACATCATGTCAGATTACTCTAAGTCTGCTTTAACCCAGTTTGAAAACACTGGTTATTCAAAGATCTTTACAATTCTTAATTTCATTCCTTGAAATACCTTTTCTTTCGCTTCCTTTATACCGCTTTTCAAGCCTGTGAAGGCCGGAGAGTACTTGAAGTCAGAACAAGCCTACAAGGGAGGAAGTTGGGAAAGCATAAATGCTGTTCAGCTGAAAGCAGAGCTCCCTCCCTTCCTCTCCCACTGGCACCTCATTTAGTTGAGTAGGAACATAGCTAATTTCTGCACCTAATTCAGCCTTCAGACTGTTTGATATGGTAGCAAAGGCACCGGTAGTTTTTGTGATGTATAGAAGTATCTACAGAGGATGATATGGCCACCATGAATCCAGTTCACAAAGGGTCCTTGCCACCCATGAGTTAGCACGTGGTTCTGATCTATTGACCTGCTTGTAGATTGGAACCTCTGAGTAAGGAGGGAGATGTGTGCTACCTTTAACCACCCAGTGAAGTCATTAACATGCACTCCCTACCATGAATTAAATTAGTTTAGATTCTACTGACGATGCAAATAAACTCACGAAGCATAGCTCTACAGGACTGCAAACTAACCCGTTTGAAAAGACTTTAGCTGTTTTTGTTTATCATTCCCTATGATAAACAGCTACCTCCCCAAATTATCAGGAAAAGAAATTTTAACCATTCAGCAAATAAAAATTATTTTAATGATAAATAAAAAGTCACAAAGCTCAGCATGTTCTGCTGAGAACCATTAATGAGGGAAGATGGTGAGGCTGTGAATTTACGGTCCCTTTTGTTAACACTCTTTTCTAGCTGCATCCCATACACTTGAACAGAGCATTTACAAATCTGAAAAAGAATATCCCTAGATTTTGATGCTCATTGCATTTCAAATGCTGCCTACTCTTGTGCTAAAGGCAACTGAGCTCCTAATCCCACTACTTTTCTCTGAAAATCTGGACTGTAATGATGACATTAATTATTGTTGCCTTTGACTTTCCTTCCTTCGTAAATATCAGCTTAAAACCCAACTGTTAAAATAGCCTTCCTGTGGTAGGAAGCACCTTATCTTGTACTTTCGTGTCTCTGTAACATCTGCGTGTGGTGCTCTGAACTTTGCTGCTGCCCTCAATTAAACGCAAAACAAACAAAAAAACCCACAAACCCCCTTGATAATACTTTGTTGGAAAAGGACCTAAGCAATATCCTGCTTATTGCAGAAAACCAACATGGTGTGTTCCTTTAGTGTAGAAAATAGGATGCAGAGTCTTGGGACACAATAAAGCCCACAAAGTGCCCTTCCCTTCCCTCTGCCTTCTGATCCCCATCCCTGGGCTCCACGGGCCTTCCAAAGCTCTCAGCATTTGCTTCCTGCTTAGGTATCTAAATAGGATATAGTCCTATCTCCTCGATTTCCAAAAATTACTGGCAAACCTGTAATGTCTATTCTGAAATACTCTCTCATCCTTTTTTCCACCCTTAAAACTTATCTTCATGACTTAGTTACAAAGATCTTTAGCACCTTCTCTACAAAAGCTTTAAAACTGACTATTTACTTTGTTGCATCTGCCCATGAGATTTCAGATGATTTGGGAATTGCCTCCTCTTGGCTGCGTGTTTTGGGTCTCCACAGCAGACCTGCCCAAATGGCTTTGAATTCAGCTGACAGAGTGAACTGAACAAACAGGTTTGAATGGGACCCTGTCCCAGCACCAAACCTCAAACCATTCAGAGACTGGGACTTACTCAAGTGATATCCAAACTACAGCTAGCCTAAAAATACACACGTGAGAGAAAAACATAAGAAAATAGGGACTCCTTTGGGCCTGAATTTAGCCAAAATTACATCATTTGTGTATGTAGGCTCTACTTTGCCTGAACCAGCAGTGCACGTACGGACTGTGGGCTCCCCCTCATCCCTCCCACATCAATCCAAGGAGATGTGAGCCCCTGCTGTGGCAGATGGGACACTCTAAACCCCAAACTGCCAGACAATATAAAACAAAGACCAGACTGATACTGGGGACAAACATGACAAGACACCACCTGAAAGTCTCTAGAAAGACGACAGTCAGGGAGAAAGCTGTTTCACTCACATTCTTATCTTTAGATGTAGCCAGTTGGCCGTTCATAGTATTTCATGCAGGCAAAAAATGCAATAAAAAGAGTATGAGCAGAGGCAGGGTGGGTGCTGCAGGAATCAGTGCAAGTCACAGGATCTCCACTGGCCTCAAACACGCAGCAGTGGGTGTTTTCCCAGAGAAGTGTCTGCTGGAGAAGAGACGAAGGAGATAGATGGTGGGATGAACGTTTTTCATCTGAAAATGGGTGTTGGCTCCTGTCAAAAGCTGTCTCAATCTCTCCCCAAGAAAGCTATTGCCAATACTTCTATGCGACTTGGCATGATCATCTGTCTCCCTTCCAGACAAAACTGCTACCCTGTCTCCACCCTTTTATGTGATAGTGGAGTCTTAGCAACCGCATGTAGACCTCAGTGACAGATGCGAGGTGAAGAGATCTGTTCAGTATCTAGATAGGGAAAATATAAAGGTCTATTGTCAAGTCACTGCAAACTTAAGACATTAAATACCATAAAAGCAGAAGAAAATAAAAGCAGAAAGCATCTCTGAGATTTTTAGAGTTTAAATCCTAGAAAATAAAGAATGGCCCATTTTTAACATGATTTATAAAAAACCTAACCAGCTGAAAACTTGTAGGGTCGATCACTGCTTGAAATCATTGGCTCTGATGTCCCATCTTCCCTGGGGAAAAGATCAGACCCTGGCGAAGGGCAATCGGGAATCCCGTTCAGAAAGGATTATCAGGAACAGCGCAATATCTGCATGAATTTCAGACTTCTTGACACTGACCTCAGAAAAATCCTGGCAAGTATTTTTGCTATTACTATATTCACTACAATCTTCAAAAGGATTTTTTTCAAATTCCCCAATTCCTTGTGAATAGATGACATTTAGCTGCATATCATTTAAGTTCATAATCCTCTTAAAAACATGTGGTCTTGATTTGGCACCATTTGTTTCCATATGATGCTACTCTGTGACTCGGTATCAGATAATTGCATAATTTATTTGCCTTGCATATTGAACTGAGGTCTGAATGCTGCTTTCCCAGCCCAATTACTCCAGACTAATGAACAGTGAGCCAGAATACAGTGCTCGAAAACCAAAATCAAGGAGAACAGTAATCAATGGGCACTTCTACATATTTTTTTCAAGAACATACAATTGTCAGTGCAGAAATGAAATTTTATTTGCTTATAAAAGTGTCCTGTTTGTAACTCCCCATTTGGAGTTAACTTTAGAAAGTGTTTCACCCAAGTACTGAGTGGCACCTTCATCACTTGTTATATCTTTCATTTTACACCCACAATTAATATTGCTCACAAATGAAAACCCTCGGTTGCCTGCCTGCATCATTTGTCCACTTGACTGATAGCTGATGCAACTATTTTGGAGCTCAAAGGAGCAACTGCACACTTGGAGGCTACTTTAGCTGTCTAATTAGGTTTTTAACTCTGTGTGACACAGAAATCATGTTCCACCATGCTCCAACCCTGAATTCTTTTGTGATATATGATAACCAGGTTTTGGACCACCTAAACCAGTGAGAAGTTACCAACTTTTCATCCTGCTAGAAAGTAATATTCAAAATAAGTTTTAGAAAAAGAAAAGGAAACTGAAGGATGAGCTCACTGACATGTTAAAAATGTAGCTGCCTCAATACCAAGATTAGGACAGATACCAAAAAGCGTTGATATTTCAGAGTTACCATGTAAAGATTTCTTGTTAAAACATCCAAGAGAACTCCTTCTTTCAGGTGAAATTAAGCAGATTCCTTCTGAGAATTCCATAGGATCTCGTACCTCCACGTGGAAAAATGCATCTTGACCTCTTCCTCCAGGGTGAAGACATGGGAAAAAAAAAAATATATCTCAACATATGCATGTGTTCACCTTGGAAATCAACTGGAATTGAAGACATGCTTTAAATTACAGATGAGCCTCTGCACTTTCCTGAATGAGGAAGGATTTAGGCATGTATTTACATCCTTTCTGAACCAGGGTGAGATGGAATTCCAGAGGGCTCGGTACCACTTACACTGCACTTGCAAAAACTGGAATTAGACAGCCCAGCCCTGCCGGAGAGCCGGCCTGCTCAGAACATGCTTCTGGACAGGCTTTTCCCAATGGCTCCTGCAAGGAATGTTCGGGTCCATGTAAACAGGAAATCGGGTTTGCCTTGTCACGAGGGAAAATTCTCTTGTGTTGGTGATTCATTTCATGACAAAACACAATTTCTTTAATGCAAAAGCTGAAATAGCTTAGAGGTATCAGTTGCCATGGGTTAACTTTAAAATCAGGAAACTTCTTTCCACTTGATTATCATAGTTAGGAGAAAAACTGTCAAATGATGGTTAAGTCAGTAACTATATTCTTCCCACAGAAGATCATCTTGGGGAAGATGCAGGAAAGGAAAGTAAGTATACTAGAGTGCTATGATCTAGAATAATTTCTGAATTTACTTTGGGGAGGTTTCCCACAATACTTTCCCCAGGGCTTACTTTTCCTTATTTATAGTATATGTCTAGAGTAGAAATTCAAAGAAGTAAAACCTGGCAGTAGATCTGGGGCCTTCTAAAATGCCAATCATGATCACAAAAATCAAGAGCATCTTAGTTTTTAAATAGCACCAGTGTTTTCCACAAAATTATGATTGGTTACGTTTTGATTTTCTAGGTTTGTTGCAAACGGAAGGGAATCGGACAACGTTCACCATCATAATTGCTTTCTGCGTGAAGAAGCTTTTTTCAGGCTGGGCTGGCTGCTGCTGTTTTAATCAGAAGGTTGTCTATTTGTATGTTAATAGTTTCATCCTGGTTTATTAGGCTTGTTGATGAAAAAGCAAAAATCAGATGCTTTACTATTTTCAAGCTTCACTATTAATCTGTGATTTTTTTTTTTTTGGTGCCAACACAGAACCATTTCAGCATCCTCTGCTTTAAATCCTCTTAATGAAAGCATGAAGAATGACAAAATACTTCCTTTCATAAAGCAGAAGGCTGTGCCAATTCACTTTCAACATGCTCATTCAGTGGAACTAAGGTAAATATGTTGCTCCACAGGTGCTTTTCCTTGCAATAACATACTCCCTAGTAATCCATTAAATTCATCTCATGCTCTGTTTAGCGCCTACTCTGTGAACTGCCTAGCTGGTTAAGGTCACTGTGATAATAGCACCAGGTTAAAAAGCACGGGTATGTTGAACTCCGACGTTCATCCACTGTGGCCACAATACCGACGGGCAGCATTAGGTATGTAATACCTACTCAGAGCAACATCATCTTTGCCCCTCTGCAGCTCCTCACAAGCGGAAAAACCTCAGCATTAGGCAAACATCATCTGACCTGAATCTCAGGATTCCTTAAAATAATTTAGTGCCTTTAGAAGCAACAAATAAGCAGCCGGAAGCTTGTCTGTTTTCTCGCATTTCTATCCCAAAGGACTGAGCAGGAGGAGGTTGGGTCGGTGGGTACCTGCAGTCGTGCTGCCCGAACCAGCATCACTGCTCTCCTCGTGCCATCCCTGCCCGGGGAGGAACGTCAAAGCCATCGTTCACTTTGCTCGTAGCAAAGTGAACGTATTGAAAGTATCTTTCCAGCCCAGGGTTTGAAAACATGCTCGGTGTAACTCCTGGATGATAACCTCTCTCATTACAGAGTTCCTGTGAAAGGCAGACAAATAATTGCCAGTTAGTAAGTCGCTATTAAATTCAGCCCAAATTCAGCCCCAGCAATCCCTTCCAAAAGCCTGACGGGTTTTATTTTATTATTTCCTTTGCAGGGTGTTGGGAAGTGTAATCACTGGTAACTAATCAAACTTCTTTCAAATACCCACAAATATATAAAGAGAATGAAATGATTAATTATCGGGCTAAGCCATTTCAAATGAGACCTCATCTAAATGAGCAGATTTATTTCCAGAGCAAGCTGGGTGTAAATTTAGCCAGTTTTCAAAGCTCTGAATCTAAAGCATGCCTGGATTTGAGGATGGAGTGGGTTATGGGTGGCTGTAGAACCTCTCCCTGACACCCAGCAAAACACAGCAATAAAAAACAGGCTGCAATTTTACAAAATAATTTTCTAAACAAATTGTTACCAGGGTTAATAAATGCTGCCATTAGGTACTGTTAATTATAAGCAGGAGTAAGTTAGAATAAATTATCTTAGTTCAGTGGCCCGTTTAACATTTTTAAAATTTTGGTATTTAAATGAGCATTTTTAATTTTTTTTTTTTTGCCACATAACTGTTTCATCCAGGTAAAAGAACTAAAAATGTTTTTTCAGATCTTTTTCCCTGTCTTTATTTTTTTCCTATGAGTTCCTCACCTGTCTGGTTTGTGCTTTCAGCTTTTCCCAACAGTTCTGCTTGTTTTAATTCAGGACGGAGCTTTAAGCAGTAAACTGAAACATCTTTGGCTTCCCTCTTGCTATCCTCAAAAATCCCTGGAATTTGCTAAAATCTCATCACAAGAACTTGAACCCAGCACTGTTATCCCAGTCCACTGGAGTCGTGATAATCACAGAAAACCTCAAAAGTCTCTTTACTTTATAATGTCAAAGGCTCAGCTCTATGTTTAAATAGGAATATTGTATGAAGAAAGCCATTTTATCCATCCAACCCTAAGCTCACAGAACTACAATACCTGTCTCCAGAGATACACAGCATTGTCCATACTAAGAAATTCACAATCAGAAATGAGTTAGAATTGCTTTATAGGCTGAATATTCTTGTTCTCAGGAACAAAAATAATCTGTGAGATTCTGCTTCACGCAGAACTATGTACACACTTCTTCCCGTGCTGGATGTGTTTGACAAAATGAGTATGAGTCTCACCACCAAAGCCCTTCTTGGAGAAATAAGAGGAACTGAAGTGGGTAAGGAGGCCTGGGTGCACAGCAGGGATGGCACACGTAGGTATGGCATCCACGCTCCGCAAAGTGCTCCTGCAGAGGCACCGCCAGCACCAGGATCTTTGCAGAAATCCACTCTTAAAAGCCAACAAACATGTATGGAAAGCATCTCCCCCATCTGTGGATATCTAATCACATACTAATTGGAGTTGTCCCCGCAGTGGAAACCCTCCATAAGGAGGCTGAGGTGTGCAAACACGCATCCAGCCCTGCAAACCCCCACCTAAAGAAGTTCTTAATGCAGCGTCTGCAATGAGCAGTTCTATTTTTTGTGGCAGCCTAGTATTTTATGCTTGTCCCCAAGGTAATTGTCAAAATAAGTTTGTAATGTTATTAACAGTTTTAATGACAGCGGCTGAAAGATACATTAAAAAAAACCCCAAACATTATAAGCCAAATATTTTTTGTCAAGTGACACGGTTCCCAAATTTGCGGTTCCGTGGTGCTCTGTTTCTGTAAAAACTCTCACTGAGGCTGTAGGTCACAAAAGAAGAATGAAGTCTTGGAAAGAGATACTATGAATACTTAACATCGTGCGGGATTATATGCAGTGGCCTGTGGCAATCCCTTACGTCTCTCTGGGTAGCGATGCTTTTCCAGCATCGGGTTTTGTTTTTGGTTGGGTTTTTTTTGTCATCACACGATTCCATTGTGAAACATTCTTTTCATGAAGGAGGAAGAAAGAGCTGGTTACACCCTGCAGTGTTTTGGGGAAGACTAAGAAGCGTGGTTTGCAGGGAGTATGTGTGAAATATGACATTTCATTATGTGTAATTATTTTTTAACCAGTAATGTCCACGTTGAAATGAGTTTCTTATTTTTGGAATGCATGGGGAGTGGTTGGGGACGGGGAGTCATGTTTTTTCCCTGTTAATAAACTCAAGTCATTCTTATGCTAAAGTAATTTCTCAACAAAACAAATTTCTCTCCATCTGGGTAATGGCACACCCAAATGCGATTACATTACAAGGGATTTTAAATTAAATTTCAAGGTAGGAGCATTATTAATCCAATGCATTCGTCTTTATTATCATTAGATCTAAAACAATAAAAGACTTGAACTCACTTCTAAATGGCAGTTCAGTGCTTGCTTCTTACAGCAATATGGGTTTGATCTGAAAACCACAGAAATCTACGCGTTTCAGGTCAGGCCCCAAAAGTCTCTCAAAAGGTGGAGCAGGGATGGTTACATCTACCCCAGAAAGGCAGGGGAGTTACAGAAGAGGTTCTTTCTGAACTTAAATGTGCAGCATCAGACGCTGCTCCAAGAGGCTTTTAAGCTGTGAAGAGGCAGAACGTACAGAACTGGCACAATCAGAAATGCAGGTTAACCAGACTTAACAGCAAATCAAGTCACCACCTTGAAAAACCTGAGTTCATGTTTTTAACAAACTGCTAAATGTTGCCCACACCAGTATTTCACAAAGAAGTGTTTCCATGCACACACAAAGGAAATGGATGCCCAAATGGCTTTGTGTTCATCTGCCTTCTTGTGCTTGCAGGCATTCAGTCTCACATCTGGATGCAAAACCAATTTTGTTTAAACCCATAGCCAAGAAAACGCAGCAAATAAATACAGAATGTATGAATCCCTCTTGAGTACTGTTTTTCAATCCATTGTGTATGGATCTTAAACTATCTCTGCTTATAAAATGGATGTGATCAGAATTTGTCATCGCAGTATTATTTGTCCACTTTTTCCTGGGGAACCTGACAGCTATCAGCTGATTACATCTGATCCAGCAACACAACATGGATTTTACCAACTCTTCATCATCACAACAGCAAAAAACCAAAAACAAACTGGAAAATACCAACAAACCCCCCAAACCACTGAGTAGCACACTAAGTATTGTTATTAAAAAATTGTTACTGTGTGATCTTCTACAAAGCAGTGGCTTTAAAAAATGGGCCGATTTCTCACATCTCTGTCCTTGGAGGACGAGCAGGTTGCGCTGCCCTTCGCGGGAGGGCTTTCCCTTTGCCACCCAGATTGGGGGACCGAGCTGTTCAACGCAACATTTCTGGGCTTAGGTTCGGTTGCGTTGGAAATACATGACCCTAGTGGCAACCATGTGCGTGTAAATGCTCGCTTGTGACAGTGGCTGCCCACACAAAGGTATGAGTTTTTAGCTAATACCTGTATTCCCTTCAACAAGATACTGTTCCCGAGAGCCGTGCAGAAACGGGTATTGCATTTCAGCGCGGGGATCCATCGTCACGCAGAAACAACTTAATCTTCACAGCGTATTCCCTCAGTAACCGCCTGTGCGTGAGATCTCCAAATGCTCAGGCATAATTCTCCCACTGGAGAGTACAGGCTGATTGTGACAAAACTCCGTCAATTTTATTAGCCGCACAGATGTTATAGATCTACGCGCAAATCAGCCATAATTCTTCCTGCGACGCGCAGACTGCGTCTGTCCCCTCCACAGCCCAGGGCTTAGAGGCTTCCTGCCATTCAGCCTCCACGCGGGCCCCGAGCTAAGACGATCTTAAAAAGAGAAGTATTAAAAGGATTAAAAGTGACACTATTGAGCCAGTGGGTGACTGCGACCACAGGAGTCCTGGCGGCTGCCGAGATCTGAGACAAAGAAGCAGGAGGGGTGAGATTGCTGCCCGGCCATCTCGCTGTGCGCGGGGGGTTTCTCCCCCAAGGTGCACCCAGCTAACCTGCTCCTGCGGATCATAGCTGTCCCCTCTCTGTAAATGGCTCTGATCCTCAACACAGTGTGGGGCCAAGCCTGGCAGCACCCCTGAAGCTGACAGGGGGTACAGCTGAGCTTAGTAGGGCTGCTGAGGTCCTCCCACCACCCTTCTTGAAACTGGCCAGAGGGCCAGGGTGCTCCCCGTGCCTGTCTGCACGAGGCTGGATGCAAAACGCGCTCTTGAAGAGCTGTGAGAAATGTCTGCATCAAGAGCATTCAGCCGATGCCTTGCCCAGCTCCCAGCACTGGGTCTCAAAGGCTCAGCAAGCAGAAGGAAAGCCATGGGTGCCATTTAAAAAGAAAGATGAAGCCCACAGAGGGCTGCTGGTTTAAGTCCCTATTGCAATGCAGCCCTAGGCAGTAGGGAAAGAAGCTCAAATGCAAGTTTATTCTGGAGAGGCAGGTCCAGGAGCGAGGAGACCCGCAAAGACTCAGTCCTTACCCCTCTGCACCTCCTCCAGCTTCCCATCTGTAAGAAATCCTCAGGGTTAATAAACTAGAGAGCGCAATGGGCCATGGGCGAGGGGCAATAGTAATTAGTACAGAGAAACTGTTGGCGAAAAGAATCACAGAAACGCAAAGTTATTACGGGCACCCAGTTACCATAGTGACTGGCGTCTCAGAAATGCTAATAATAGTAAAATAAATAATACAGGCCAGGCAGGAAGAGCCCCTCGAGATGAATGCGAGCGGCTCCCCTCCGGAGGGACTGCGTGTACTGCTTTCTCAGCGCTCCTTGCCCCGCGCTGGCTCAGGCTCAGCTCCCTCCCGGGGTGACACGCTGTGCTTGCTGCGAGAGCGCCGGGTCAGCCAAGTGAAAGTGGAACTTTTAAGTGCTTTATTATTTTCAGGAGCCGTCAGAGAAAACAAAACCCCCACAACTGCAAATAATTGAATACGTCAATAATATTTTGATCTGTCCATGTCTTGCAAGGTTTACTATAGCCCTGTTAAGTACTTCATTGCTGTGCCTCCAGCGATATTAATTAAGTTCACCATAGGCTCACAAGTCCTTTTTCCCCCCCTCTTTCTTTCTTCCCCACTATTTTTTTCTTTTAAAACAAGCAAGCAGTTTTCCCAAATATAATACCTAGCAATGGGAGCTGTAATACAGCGGAAGCCACTCGGAGAAAGGCAGATTAGAAGGAATAAAGATGAGGCATCCCTCAGCGTGATGGTCAACGTCTCTCCACAAACAAGAGGAATGCTGGAGAGTAGGAGTTTTGGTCAGTGCCAATTAAAATAAGAATAAAATTCTGCAGCAAGCTTTGGCCAAGAACACAGCAGTTTTGTCCAAGTTTGCTCATGGAAGGCCACTCAATGCTCACATCTCTTCTTCAATTTCTGACTCCAGCCATAAATGCAGCGGGTAAGTTAGGCTAATACTTTACCTTAAAATACCCAACACTAACTCCACTCCTGAGAACTGTCCCTATGGAAACCACCTCTGATACCAGGCAACTGCGAGCCCACCTTGCTCTTCCTGATGTCTTTGCTTTCAGCCTGCTCAAGGATGCTCAGAGGGAACAACTTCTGTATCTGGCTAGACCTCAAGGACATGCTCATTCTGGGACATTTTGTGTCAAACCAGTGAAGGGAAGAAAAATAATTTGGTGCCTTTCCTTCCACTTAAACAATACTCTGGCACACTCCGGCCCTGTGCAGTGTCCTTCCTGGCCCCCAGGGCAAATCATTCAAACCACCTCAATTAATCTCTGCAGTTCAACACTAGATAAATACACTATCTGATGGACAAAGGTGCTGAAGAAGGATTGTTTTACTTCTTGGAACAGTCCAACCTAATGGAAAGTACCAGAGAACCCTCTATCTTCCAACTTAATCCTGAGTCAACACAAGCGTTTCACCAAGGGCTCCTGGCCACTACTGTGATGAAACAACACAAAGAAGGGAGATGAGTCAAGTATGACACTCACATGGCTTGACTGGGAAACAGGACAGGAGGTGGAGGTGGAAGTGGTTGGAGGTGGAGGTGGAAGTGGTTGGTTAGGAAGATGAGGCACTCAATTTTTGCCATGACTCATACATGCAAATCAATCAGTGATAAGATGAAAAGACATCATGAGAAAATATGAGGGAGGGGGAAAAAAAAAAATAAATTGTTTCCACCCTTTCCAAGCATGGAAGTGGCTGAAGCAGAAGTGAGTAAAAAGCCTGATGGTGCAGAAGAAATAGGAGAGGAAAGGCAAAGACTACATAAAAGTGCCAGTTTCCACAAGCATTGAGCTTGAGGTTAAATTAATTTCTCACACACTCAGGCAACAGAGATGGCTGTTTTGAGACATAAATGAATCAGTAGATTGTAGAGAAGCCAGTGCAAGAGAGATGTTGCAGACAGAAAGCTTGCAAATTGGTATAATAAGCAAAGCACTGAATAAGCAGGAAGGAATTGAGCTTTATTTGAGCAACAGTTTGCTCATACCTAGATGAGTTTTGAAGATGCTGACACGTGATCAGTGATAGCCATCTCCCAACCTCTAAATGCTTCTCTGTACATATGATTGTATAAGCCAGCAGATCTACTGATCATCTGCGTGGCCTTGTTTCTTCGGCACCGAGGACTGCCAGCACCAGAGGAATGGACCGAAAAACATGGTATTAGAAGGTGAAATGAAGTAGCTGGAAAAAGTCTACTATTGACCAAAAGACACCCAAAGTTGGACAACTTGCGAAAATATTTTTAGGGCTCAAAGGCTTCCTCTGTTAGACTTCCCACACAACAACCTCAGTTCATGGCTGTATGAAATACACCATTTTTCCCCTATACATTTGATTGAAGAAGCAGTTAGGAGGTTGAGTGTTTTCTTCAAGATAAAGGACCTTTTTCAAGAAGACCATTTGCATTTTCTGCTCTTCTCCTCAGCCTCTCCAAAATGTATGCCATGTAAACCAAGCAATGATGTTGCTTCTCCCTCCCACAGTAATCTTCCATACACAGGATTTCAGATTTTTCCAGTAGAATCAGTTTGGCCTATTGCCATATCCAATTATGTCACACAGAATTATCCCCTTTCTGTCCTTTCTGTTTGTGGCCTGGTTGTTTTAGGAGTATAAACCCTATCCTATGATTACTTAACATTACAGTAGTATTTTCCTGCAGGAGCAAGTGAGGAACATAGAAACAGGCTATAATTTTCATTAGCAGTTACATCTACTCTTGCCATGTAAACGGTTTCTCCTTCTCAGGCCACTGCATAATCCTACCCTTGAGACTACAAAATTGGTTTCCACGGGAATATATGTGATGTTCTCCTTACTCCATGGTAGGATTTCAAAGGCACAGATCCACATAGGCACGAGTCCTCATTTGAACGCTTTGCACACAGATTTCAGAAAGACACAAAGATGCTTACCTAAAACACTGGTCCACCTACTAGCATTGTATCTCTGAAGAATCCTCCTATGCTCGACCCCAGTCCTCCCATCCCAGTGCTTCATTTCAGCCCACCATCAATTTTAATCTCATTCTTCTACAATGCACTCAGACTCACTTATTTCCATTATTTTACTATTACTGTTCATCCCTGGCATATTCATATCAGAGTACAACACCAAATGAAAAAGCTATTACGTTAAATTACTCACAAATAACCAGAATCAAGCTTTACAGGGCTTCAAGACGGACAAGTTATGCACATGAAGCATTATGACAGCATATGACAGCAGTAAGTGTCACATTATCTTATAGAGTTATACACTTTTTATCATTTCATCTGAAATAAAAAACACAAAACCATTCTCAAAGCTGTTAGTATCTGTCCTAGGCTGCCAAGCTATTCTACTTAGTCAATCCGTTACAGTATTTAATCTATTCAGAACTCCCCCCCAACCTATTCATAAACGATAAGCTCACAATCTGACAAGATTCATATAAAAAAAAAAGCCTTTTGAGCAAAGCATGCAAACCACTGCCCTTATCTCAGAAGAATCAAAGAAAGGTATAGATCATGCATGCTTCAGAATATAAACTTCTTATTGTTTGATGGGAAACAGGATGAAACTTCCACAAAACCAAGCAACTTCATAACTGTCTACCAAAAAGTTACTCTGAAGTTTGCAGTACTGGCCAGTGTAGGATGGAAGTTAAATACCAGATTTCGTACACAACAGGTAGACTGAAGATGTCAATGACAGTTTTCTTTTCTCTCCATAGTATTTTTCCTCCTAATTAGCACATGACTCCAAAGCGAAGGAGTTCTTTTACCAGAGACCTCTAAACCCAGTAATCATAACTCAAGAGCAAATTACTCATAAGAGCCTATGTCCTGCATCAGTGGACACCACAAAAAAACAAAGGCACATTGGAAGTGTAAAGTTGTGTTCATGGCACATTTCAGCTACTACTTGTGAGACAGAGAGACCCTCAAACTACCTTTAAGTTTTGGTAGTTCAAGTTCAGACACATAATAGTCCTCTAATAGTATTTCCTATGATCAAACAGTAAATGTGTGATTGTTACTCATTCCCTTAATGACTGGTCTACAAGTGACTAGTTAACTGACAAACACACAGATGTTAACTAACAAATTTGAGAAGACTGACGGAGAGTCATCCAAAATGTCCTTAACAATCTCAGAGCGCAGTTTCTCTAGTTACCTATTTATGGTCCATAGTGAATGATTTTGTCCTGTTCAAGAATTGTTTTCAGTTCCAGTATGCCCTGCCTGCTGCATTTCCAGCACTGTCAAAGAACTGTATTATTAACTATTGTGAAGTAATACCTGGAAACAAAATTGCCAGAGCTATTGCTTTGGTTTAGGAAAATACAATTAAACAGCCCACACTGAGAATCTAGTAGGATTCTTACCAATTAACAGATGTCTTATATATATATATATATATATGTAAAATTTCAAATTTACAAAAACAGGATATGTGCTACCAAGAAATTGTGATTCTTTCCTTCAGCTAAAGCTAATGTTGCTTCATGCTCATTTTGACTATTTTCAAGGTTGGCTGTTGAACAGGTGTTCTTTATTTTTTAACAAGACACAGCAAAATTTCCAGTAACAACCTACTGACACAGTTCAGCGCAGGTTTTTGTCCAGCAATATTAGCAATACAGAGTGTTTTAAGGAGGTGATTTGGTAGCACTTGTTCCCTTCCCATCCATAGGAGAGAAAACTGCAATCATTACTTGGAAGAGTTCACAGTAAGGTGGACACTGCTTTAATTTGAAGTGATGCTACTCCTAATCCAGATGTGCTGGGATTTAAGCATGTGACTCCCATTAACATTAATGGGCGCTCTATGTTTAAAACCTCTGCACATCGTGATGGGAATATGCTCCGTGGAATCTAATTAATCTGAAGAACATTGCATACACGTGGGAACATTCCTGTTGTACAATCTCACTGGCATATAGCTTGCTGCTATATGTCTGGTAACAAAGACATTAACAATCTACTGTACGTTTAAATAAAGGAAGACTAGACTATACGTTTTCCCAGCTCAGTGTAGGCAGCTACAAAGAAGCTTTTGAGTGTAAACAAATAAAGAATTGAGAAAATAAGGAAGAAGATGGTATTTTAAGAATGTGAATATTTGGAGAATGCTTGGGGAATGAACACAGAGGAGGCTGTTCGTTTATAGGTTAGATGAATTTTCAACAGGAACCGAGCAAGTACAAAAAGAAAAAAAAGAAAAAAATATGGAGGGAGGATAAAAGAATATTCAGACTCCGGCTGTTTCCCACACACCGAAGATAATAACGTGAATGGAAGTGATTTTGTGTTAGGGGTCAGAGCAGAGGCTGATATTGCAACCTTTCCAGATCCTGAAAAACATCATTTGATTAAAATAACTGGCCCCGTTGTTCTTGTGATCCTAAGGAGGCTATTTTACATGATGAAGACAACAAGAGCAAAGGAGCAAACAGTAAGTTTTAGTACTGCAGAGACACACTGCTGCCAGAAAATGTAACAGAACATTGAAGCNGTTACCTATTTATGGTCCATAGTGAATGATTTTGTCCTGTTCAAGAATTGTTTTCAGTTCCAGTATGCCCTGCCTGCTGCATTTCCAGCACTGTCAAAGAACTGTATTATTAACTATTGTGAAGTAATACCTGGAAACAAAATTGCCAGAGCTATTGCTTTGGTTTAGGAAAATACAATTAAACAGCCCACACTGAGAATCTAGTAGGATTCTTACCAATTAACAGATGTCTTATATATATATATATATATATGTANGACACTGCTTTAATTTGAAGTGATGCTACTCCTAATCCAGATGTGCTGGGATTTAAGCATGTGACTCCCATTAACATTAATGGGCGCTCTATGTTTAAAACCTCTGCACATCGTGATGGGAATATGCTCCGTGGAATCTAATTAATCTGAAGAACATTGCATACACGTGGGAACATTCCTGTTGTACAATCTCACTGGCATATAGCTTGCTGCTATATGTCTGGTAACAAAGACATTAACAATCTACTGTACGTTTAAATAAAGGAAGACTAGACTATACGTTTTCCCAGCTCAGTGTAGGCAGCTACAAAGAAGCTTTTGAGTGTAAACAAATAAAGAATTGAGAAAATAAGGAAGAAGATGGTATTTTAAGAATGTGAATATTTGGAGAATGCTTGGGGAATGAACACAGAGGAGGCTGTTCGTTTATAGGTTAGATGAATTTTCAACAGGAACCGAGCAAGTACAAAAAGAAAAAAAAGAAAAAAATATGGAGGGAGGATAAAAGAATATTCAGACTCCGGCTGTTTCCCACACACCGAAGATAATAACGTGAATGGAAGTGATTTTGTGTTAGGGGTCAGAGCAGAGGCTGATATTGCAACCTTTCCAGATCCTGAAAAACATCATTTGATTAAAATAACTGGCCCCGTTGTTCTTGTGATCCTAAGGAGGCTATTTTACATGATGAAGACAACAAGAGCAAAGGAGCAAACAGTAAGTTTTAGTACTGCAGAGACACACTGCTGCCAGAAAATGTAACAGAACATTGAAGCACATGATAAGTAAGCAAGAATCAGCAAAAAGTTAATAGGAAACCACAATGACAATACGTCCGTGCAGTTCAGTACAATATTTCTCTCCTTTTCTTTTTTTTCCCACCTCTCTTCTAACAGGATGAGGAATTTAAGAGGACACAGGAAAGCAATATCTTAGTAAAGAAAGAAAGGAACAACCAGAGATAAGGAAATAATGGTTCTTGCCACTAAACAAGCTATTCAATTTTAAGAACATGTTTGTAAAAGTTTGACAAGACCTCACTTGCCCAGACCTTGATGATCCTCAGACCTTCTTCAGAAAGGCTTCCTTTCTCTAAATGAAGAAATATGTGACCAGAATTGCCAGGAATAAATCATTATTTCTGAAGGCTCAATTTGGAACATGTTTTAAGGCCTGGTACTCACAAGAAGGATGTTTAGATCTCTCAGAGGAAGAAAGAGCCTTGAAAACATCTCAAATCAGAGATCTGCCTGAGAACAGGCATAAGCAAGCTACGTGCAATGGGTGCAAACCCACCTCCCTGCGGAGCACCCCATACAGACTGAAAAATTACCCGCAAGCTCCTAAATAAAAATAAAATAAATTAAAATCAGCAAGCTGAATAATTACATTTGAAGACTTTTTAAGAAGTGTTTGTAAAACCTCTTGCTGAAGTAGGAGGGGTTATTCTTATTGTTTTCTGTCAATCTAAAGCTCTCACTGCTAAGCCTGATAGTTGAGGAGGTCCTGGCACTTGCACACATACCAACTTGTATGGGCCTGCTTGGATGCAATGTTTAATATGGTGGTCAGAAAAGGAGAAAAATATATTTTCAAGCTTCTTTTGACAGAGAGATGTAGTATTGAGAAGGAGGGACTACTAAGAAGAGGGCAAACTGCAGATAGCAAAAGTTCAAGAGAAGTTCAGGCTGCTTCAAGCCCCTGAAATTAAGACAGCGTGAATGCTTCCCTCCTCCTCCTCCTCAGCAGCAAGTTGGCATTGTGCAATGTTTTTGTCTTCCCAGCTATTTCACACTAAGCCACAAACAGAGGAGGCACCATCACAACACTTCTGGAGGCAGTGGAGGACAATGATCCCAGTTGTGTCTCCACCACCAGCTCTCCCCATTCAACAACCCAGCAGCAGCAGAGCTTTGTCATTGCCCATGAGATGTAGCCCCAGCCTTGGAAAAGCCCTTTAGCTGCTCAGAGGTGGCCCAGGAGGGCCACCAACAGCCTGAGCAGCATTTCACACAAAGAAAGCACAGTGACACAGGATATGCACAGCCACAAGTGACGTGACAATGTGCACAGCGTTTCACTGTCACGTGCAAAGCATTAGTGAACCAAAGCCCTTTCTTCTCCCACAATAACTAACAGCTTGTCCGAAATGTAGTCTTCTTTATTTCAGATATGACTGCCAACTCTTTGCATCTTTTTTTTGTTTGTCCCTTAAGTGTGCAGCCTTTTTTCTCTGAGCAGAGCCATGACCACAAAGTGTTAAAGCCAACAAAGACCACTTGCAATTCATCTTTTCATTTGGTATTAAATGCTCATTTTATAGAAAGCAAATACATCTTTCTTAACAAACAAAAAAAAAAGAAAGAAAAAAGACAAAAAGAACAAGACCTACACTGTTTTTGCAGACCATAATTTAAACCTGATCCTGAAAAGTAATGTTAAAATGATAAACATGTTGTTTGTGATATATTAATGTTTAATGATGATGTTATTGAACATGGAGATTAGATCCCTATCAGATGTGGTTTTGAAGAAGATACCTGGTCTATGGAAAGATTTTCAAAGGCATTTTTCTTGTTAAGAAATAGCCAGCTCCTTGTATATGTCTCCTTCTAAGTATCTTAAAAACACATCAAGTTTTTCACTGTCCAGTTCAGATTTCAGAGCTGCTGTTTATCTATCTTAAACATCTCTGCAATGAAAAAAAAACTAGAATTAATGAGGGGTTTAGGTCTTACTATATACACATGCAAGTTTATCTATCTATCCATAGACACAGACACATTTTAACGTTAAGATGTGGTTTAAACTTAAAGGACTGATTGCAAAATATTGGCAAGGTCCATTTTATTTCACAAAATATCTAGTGGTTTGCCTAACATCTAATTCTGCAATGACCTCACTTACATTATCATTTTCCAAAAGGCTAACGGAGAGAGGGTTTTTAGGGTAAAAAAAAAAGAAGAGCTAAGCCTCAGAATATGGACGATCCAACACTTGTGCAAAAGAAAGTCAATCCAGGCAATGCAAAACCTTACCTGACCTATGAACAGCTACTACCCTCCTTTTTCCAGTTTTCATTTACCAAATCCAAAATTCACCCAAACACATAAGATGACCGTTCCTGTCCCATGGTACCCAAAACAACATGTCAAGGTTCTCATTAGGGCTGGGTGCCAGCCTGCACGACCAGGCACCGATTTCCTGGTCCAGTCCCCTCCTGCCCTGGATGGCCCAGCTAAAGACAATGCTCTGGTTGAAGAACAGCATACAGAGGCAAACAGACGATGGGGGAGACATACATGTTAAGAGGGACTGCAAAAGCACAGCAATTTTAGAAGCAAATTTTTCAAAATTTACACATAACCCAAACAGCACTGAATTTACCCTTTGGAACACAGCAGATGGGAAAAGAGCAGGAAAATAATGTATGACTAGTGCTCACACCCCGTTTACTAACAGTCTGAGCTATGCACATTCTTTTACACATCTGTCTATACATGTGCCTAAAAGGACTTTAAAAAGAAATCAGATGACAACCTCAGTATACATTTGATTTTGAAAAGAAAGAGCAGATTCCTGTGTTAAGTCCACAGACCAGTCCCTGAGACAGCAGGCCAGTAAGCAGATTGTACATGTGTTTAAAACTGAGCATGTTTTACACATAGGCCCAGTTGTGCCCAGAACAGTCAATATCTCACAAGACCAAAGAACATATTGTAGACTTAGATGGACTTTGCTCCATAGAGAGGCTAATTCATAATATTCTAATTCAAGTTTTTACCTCCTTCAAGGTATTCAATATTGAAGAAACATGCTAATGGTCTGGTGCAGAACAGAAAGACCTGGATCATTCTTCTAAAATATGCCATTGCTTATTCAAGATGAGAGATAAAAAAAAAAAAACAACCACAAAAAACCAAACCACAAAACTCTACTTTTTTTAAGGATGGTAACTTTCTAATAAATCCAACTCAGAACACTACAGACAGCACTTAAGAGCACACTGACATAGTACTATCTACAGAATTATGGACAGCCCTAGGACCCTGCCAGGTTGAAGCTTAATACCAGAAATAGAATAAATTGATTCAAGAAGTTATCTTGAACACCACTGTTCAGCTTGAGTGCAATTCAGTCTCTAATGATTAAATGTTACTTCTTTATAAGCTTCTTTCTGGCCAAAACTATCTTACATTAATATTTTCATAAACTACATCCCAAAATAAACATTTTATATATGATACAAATACCAAAGTCACTTCAGTTCACTTACTGTGGTCATGACCACTTTGGCAAGATTTTGAGGAGGGAGGAGAAATTCAATAAATCAGATATTTTCATGATTTAGTGTTTGCAAAGGTCAGAAACCAGCACACAATATCTCCCTACTCTGAATTACACATCAGTTAATAGAAAGAGCAAACTTTTCCAAGAAACCAGCCAAAATCTGGCATCTGAGAGAGGAACTTCATCAACATGTCCTATCCTTTGGGCTCCTCCCTCCCACCATTACATTCTGAAGAAGAACAGTGCACTAATGGACACAAGGATTAGTTCTTAAATTAAGAAACCAACAGCAGGGGAAGAATGAATGGTGAAAAACTTTTTTTTCCCCCTTTAATGGTGTTGTGCTTTCAGTATCTAACACTGTTGCGTTTGCACTAGAAGATAAGCTAAGGGAATTTGGTGACGGATGGGGAAGTTGAGCTTTGTGTTTCAGATGAGATCCGAGCAGCTTCCAAACAGGATTATTTCTGGGATTTTTGTTTTAGCCAGCATTTAAGAAAGGCTGGGGCATCTGCAAATTCACAGCCAGATTTCAAAGATGGAAAGCAGGAAGCACACCTCCAGAGCGCTGGGGATGTATGTTGAATGTGATTTTCTTCTAAGACAGTAAATCTACGCAGTTTCCCATTTACCTGGATTGCTTGCTCCAGTTTGCACCAGTTTATTTTCTTCTGATCTATTCTGGCTTTTGACAGATGCAAAGCATGATCATCACATGAGGATGTTGGATTCTGCTCTGTGATTTGATATCTCATTTCCTTAGTGGGGGCCAGGGGGTTGAGGGGTGGTACCAAGCATGTTTTCATCCAGACATCTTTCTGCTTCTCTTTCATTGACTTATCAATTATGTTTGACCTGAATAGAATGGAGGGTAGCTCATGCAGCAAACACACCCGAGACAGAGCTGTGCCTACCACTCCCCAGCCCCACTGGCAGGAATTCCCCGTGAGGAGAAAGCACCCATTCCACATTCTTTTCACTGGTGATGCTCTGGGGATGCTGCACAAGCTGACGCAGTTCAGCAAAGGCACTTTCTACACAGATGAAAAAATGCAGAGTTCTGCTTTCCAAAGCCAATAGCAACTTTGTAGCACTTAGTAAGGCAACCCGACATTTGTAATTGATAGGAAAGGAGCAAGCCAACAGCCAGGAACTGGCAGGGGTGCCCCAACACATGCCCCTCCTGCATATATCATAGCATTAAAACTATCAAACACTCCTGGTAGAAAAGCAAACAAACAAGACCGACATAAGACCAAGATATATAAAATGCCCAAAGCAACATTAAATCATCTGAAGATATTCCCATTAAACAGAATTATTGTCCCCATTAAGAATCAATCAAAGCTATTTAGAATCATTGGCTATTCAGCCAGTTCCCTGTGAGAGTTCCCGATTAAGCAGATTTTCCATGTGGGTTTCTTGTGATTAAAGGCCCTATCTTGCAAATCCTTGCTCATATTTATCGTCCTAACTCAAGTGAGCCATCCTAATGGATGAAGAGTGCTGGGATTACTCATCTCATCTCCATTTACCTAATTCTGCTGATTTCAGCTCGATTTGCATGACAAGAAGAGATCAAGCCAAGTCACCTACTCTCAGAGAACAGAATTTGCAAGAGGAGAATTACAGTCCCACCTACGGTTAGACACAAACAGGGACATGGTAAGAACTACCCAGGGCTCCGAATGACCAGAACTTGGATCAGCTCTAGTCCAGAAGTCACAGAGCCACGGTAGCACAAGGCTACGAAGATGCAGATAAATCCACCTGAGAGGCAAACATTTTTACATTCACTCCCTAATGTGCCTAAATGGCTTCCTGACCAAGGCTGGCTCGTGCCCCCGTGGCTCAGGGCTAGCCCATGAGAGCACCACACTGTGTAAACATGTTCTATAAGGTAAGCACATCCTATATTGACAGCATTTAGTTGGATCCTTCATAATAAAACGTGTATTCTGCTGGTTTCTAATTGACTGGCCTGCTGACTGTCTGAAATTGCCTGGAGACAAAGAAATGAAATGGGACAAATTACTTTAAGAGTAATTATATTAATAGAAGGCAATGCAGTTTTGTCTGCCATCGAGAAATACTGTTAGCGTCAGTGGAAAGAGCAAGCGAGAATCTCAAATGCCACAGCTCAAACCAGAAATTAAGGACTTGCTCATTTTATTTTTATTTTTTTTTTAAACCAAACTTGCATTTGCCATGATTTCCATAATTTATAACCCTGGAAATTAACCTTGACATCCACAAATTCCCATGTTCCAAGTTTCCCAATATATTCTTTCCATAGATCTTCTGCCCCACCCTTTCTGCGGTCCCAACAGGATTTCTGAAGACTCTGTGCTGATACCAGCAGTTTGACAAAGTACAGTGACTTCTCTCTGCCTTCTCAGAGGAACACACCTAGCAGTGCTCGCCTGGGTCTGTTTGCACGCACATGTGTGTTTAACGTGGTTGCCTTGCCCCTTCCGCTTGAGTCCTAATGAAAAAGAAACCCTGATTATCACAAAACAATCCTGAAAAGTGGTTACGAGGAACGATACCAAGCCCATGAGCCCTTCAGAAGGGTTTGCTCCCTGGTCCCCGTTTCAGGCGCCTGAGTACAGCATGAGTATGAAATGTTAACCTTTTATGGTTAGCTATGTGATTAAGGGGATCTTGTCTTGCTTCATTTTTGTTTGACAGTGCTATAAACACACAAAATTGAAGTAGTGCCCCAGCCAAACCTTCCCTGATNGGACTACAGAGGGCTGAAATGCATGTGCCTGAAACCCTGACGGCTGAAACTAAGAAGTTATTTGATCTGTAGGAGTCGGGCACAGCAGTGACCTCCAGGAGAACATCAGGGCGGCCACTGACATGGAGGGCAGGAACAACCACAGGCATCTCCATCAGCTCACCTGCAAACACGAGTCAGGACCCTCATTTCCCCTCGAAGCGCAGTCTGTTTAACAGACCTTCACTCTGTTTCAACTCAGAGTGGCCCATCTGAGACAAAGGAGGGGAACATTAAAAGCTGGCACATGACAGCACTGGCTTGGTGTGTCTGCAGGCATCAAGGTCTGCAGGCTCGTTACCTCCCTGTGGTTAGACACTTTGCTCTGAGATCCAAGCAGATCACTGCTAAAAGCTTTTCCTTCCATTTGTGACTTCCTATTCCAGTGTTGGTCATATCGACTGTCATATTCTAACACCTCAGATCTAAAAGCAGAGCACTGAACTCACGGGCCTGCCTAAACAGGGCTAACACTACTACAGATCAGTCACTGGGAAAGTTATTTTTCCCCAACAGCCAAAGAATTTGGACTTTCACAGGTTTGTTTAGGAAGCATATGATGTGACTTAAATGCAATGTGTCAACAGTGAAGATGTGGCACATAGGAGAGGGAATGGACAAAAAGACCACATCTCCATTGTTCAAGACAGTAGGAAAAAAATTTAAGATGAAGCGTGTGGAGTCGCACTGGTGCAAATAAGAAGAAAATCAGGCGCTATAGAAAAGGAAACAGAAAATTACAGCTCTAATAACAACAGGCATGCACGTAATATGCAACACAATATATGTATACATGGTAGATCTTATTAAAAACTACAAATATTTTCATCTTCTCCCTTCTGTTATGGCTCGAAAAATAGAATAGTTCTACCTCTCTGTCAATAAATCACATTAAGGTCACTCTGAGGAGCAGCAGAATACAAATGTCTTGTATGCAAAATCAAACTATGTTTGGGGTATAAATGTGATACAAATGCCATCCAAAATATGCTTGAAAGAGAGAAATGAAGTACTAGCACATTAGATTTCGCAATTTATTTACAGAGTAGAAGTCATTGAAATCTACTTCTCCCTAAACTATCTGTTCCCAAGCTTTAAACATTCAATAACTTCTCAGCCAGGGAATGTGCTTTTTTTCCTTCCTTGTAGTTTCCCTGTGGTTTGCCTTATCATGTGCTAAATTTATTATTGCAACACATTAGTTACTGTGGTCTGCAGCTCTGAAACCTTCACACAAGGCTCTAAGTATCTCACAGATAAATCACCAATCAGAATAAACTGATTGTCTATTCTGGATTCTCTTCTGTAGGATTAAAAGAAAGCCCAAAAGATAAGTTCAGAAAACAAACCAAGCCTGTTACTTCTCAAAAGGCCACAGATTTTCACCCTCAGTCTCTGCATTTTGGATTTTTTTTCCAAGTCTTCTGTATGAATGGTAAAAGCTGTGTTTCTCTCAAGTTGTGGGCCGATCACCCCACAATCAGAATACACTTTTAAGACTAGAAGCTTGGGCTTCCTTTGCAGTTTAGATGCACTGTGTGTGCCTTTCTTCAAATCGGTATTTAAGAACTTGCTTTAGTGACCTGCTGAAGCAAGACATCTGCACTGCTCTGCACTTTTGTTTTCAATAGACTCATATTTAGCCCGGTGCAGTTGATGTATAGGAGAGAACATCTTGGAACAGATAAGCCATGAATAATTCCAGATCTTCAACTACTGCAAGCACCTTCTTTCGACAACCTCATTCTAAACCGCATCTTTTTTTCTTTTTTATTTTTTTTTTTTTCCAAATTAGTCAATGGATGCCAGATTGGGGTTATGGACTTAATTAATTTTATGTCTGCGACATGCTCACTGTGTAATTATACCAAGCTGTGCACTATTAGATAATTATTTTTGGTCCTCAAAAGAGGAATTCAATTTGTTTAAAATTATTTTAGCTCCTTCAGAAAGAGAGATATTATTTCCCTTCGAAAAGCCATCAAACTAAGTGATAAAGCAACCCCATTCTGGTAATAAAAGACCATGGCACTGAAGCGGTTACAAACCATTTTGTTCAACCAGACTATTTACAAGTAGCAACAGGGTATCTGTTTCCTGTCATCTCCATCATATATCTTGAGGCAGAGAGATTGGAGCCCAATTACAGCCTGATATCTAATCAATACACACCTTATTCCTAGAGCAGGAAGTAAAGGAGGAGGCCCTTGGGAGCCAGAGTTCAAATTACTCCGCTGTCGATTCCAGATAGCAGCTAATGATAGGATATATTTCTGGAAAGGGGGGTGGGTGGGAAGGGCACCACGGTTTAATGGGATTGTTAATACAAGGAACACATACAGATATTAATTTAGACATCTGCTTCTGAATTCCAAAAGCCCTACACAAATCAGAAGAAAAGTGACCCAATCTGCTCCTATAGCTTTTGAGACTTAACTTTGTTAAAATTAAGCATTCAAGAGATGAACCCAGTCCAAAACCTTTACGTGAGTTCTGTAAACTGTTTGGTTAGATTCCACATACCCCCTGCCTTTTTAAAGCTGGTTTTTCATGAAGGAGGACTTACTTGCATATGGATATGGACTTTATGTAACTCCAGGGAGCTTCAATCAAGGCAGTGAGTGTTTCCCTTTCCCAGCTGACCAGTTAAACTTACTCCGTTGTGTGCACGGACCCACCAAGCCAAACCCCACACTTAACTGAAGGCAGCTGCCTCTTGACTCTTCGGTCAGTTGCTAGCTGTTTGGAAAGGTCTTAAACAGATACATCTTGGGACTATTTGTCCCCTAAGTGTCTACTACTTTTGTCAGTTAGCCAGAAAAATAACTTCTCCAATTTACTAATTCCTTCATATTCCTAGCAACGGTTCAAAAAACTGCTTCTTGCATAATGGTCTTTATGAGAATGGGTTTTTTTTGCTCTCTTCCAAGAATTACCCTAACTCAGAAATGTAAAACATGAAGAGCAAATAGCCTGAATAATCAAAGAAAGTCACATGCTACAGTCAGTGCTCCAAGAAAGAGAAAGAAGCACGGGCATAATAAATCTTGTTAGTATTTAGCTTTCAAAACGGTCTGGAAGGCTGCCTGGTGACATGGATTCCTTCTAGATTTAATACAGGTTTGATTAGCCAGGAAATCATTGTCTTTTTCTAGGGAGCCAGACCACAGACTTACAAAATCCACAGTCAACAAAAGCAGGCAACAACAACAACAAAAAAATCTTATCTACTTCTGGTTTTCTGGTCGCAAGCACCGCAGTAGGCTCCAAGGCTCCCAGCTTCAGTGGCCAGCACCCTGAGCAAGGCAAGTATATCCTCACAAGGACCAGATCAACAAAAGCCTTCAGGTTCCCAACTTCACTTCCTACAAACCTACATGTAGTTTTGGATCCTGAAATGCTTCAGTTCCTCATCTGACAGAAATGGGTGAGTAATCTTTCTCCTCTCCTGTCTTAACTGTTTGTCCATCTTAACTACTTATAATATAAATACTTCCAGCCACTGATCCTGCAATATATTTGTACAATATTTAGCACAATTTCAACTTGGGATTTCCTAGTCTGACTCTATTGCTAGAACAGAGTTTCACGTAAATGGGGCCCCAAGGTTGAATGATACCTCTAAGTGCTGCTGAACTACAAATAAATAATTATATGATATACATAAATCTTGCATTTTTAATGCTGAAGTCCCATGAGACAGAAAAAAGATTTTAAACGAGACAAGAACTTTCTAATTATACTGCATGTTGATGATCTTGGAATAGGTACAAAAACCATTAAAGACTTTTACTTTTTTTTTCCTGCCTCTTAAATAGGAAAAATCTTTTCATCAAACATAGATTGAAGCCAGTGATAATGTAACTCTGGCTTACTAAATAATAACAGTGCAGGGCTTTCTAAATAGCCTACTTCAAATAATGACTTATATTATCCTAAATTCAAAAGCAAACAACTGGGAGAAGGAAATCACTAAACGAAGAGCAATATTAAATTCCAGAGGGTGAATGTGTGCTGCTAAAGGTGTGGTCTTAATGGAATTTGACCTATATCCATAATTTCACTGTCACTCAGTGCCAGCTTACAGATCACAAAGCCGGCAGAGGAGCAGGGTGTGAACAAAGCAGGGCACTGCCTGAAAGAACAGGGCTCCCGGAGGAAGCATCACTATGGCCCCATTGCCTTTTCCCCAACCACAAGCCCTGAACACGTGGACTAGCTGGCTATGGAAAAGGCTACGGTGTGCTTGGTGGTGGCTGCTGCTCAGCATGGGTTGACATCTCCCAAGAAGGAGCAATCAGTTCCTCCAACACTTTTGCAGCAGTAACCCTATGATCCCCAGGCAATCATCCCAAGCCCCTTCCTGTCTCCAGGTGTTGAGGGCACAGAAACAAGGAGGTGGTGGCTACCTGCTAGGTCCATAGCCCTTGGGGGAGGGAGGAGATGAGGTTAGTGAGCTGCCTCCTTTATACCAGCTGAACTGTTGGATGAACTTCCAAAAATATCCTTGAATTGGCATTCTGCGTACAGCTGTGTTTATGAAAGGCAATATCATGTATGTAAATAAATTCAGATGCTGCTTGAGTTATTTTAAAACAATCAGTAGAACACTAATCATTTTATAGGCACAATCTTATCCCAAGAAAGTGACAACTTGGTGTGTATATACATGTACTAAAAGTTAAAGATACTGTTACTTGTACCTCCATACAGACATAAAACAAGATGTAGGCTTGTCTTACGGCCCCAAGAAAAGCTACTTTTGTATTCTGTGTACTCTGCTTGCTGATGTAAGCTTTAAATACCATAACCTAAAAACTCACTCAGCCAGAGCTCTAGGGGTCTCGTCTGAGGTGGAGCTCATTAGCAGTAGGTGTTAGAGGTACCTTAGCAGCATCTAAAACACCTTCTGTGAAGACCAGGCTTCTCCAGTGTATCCCACCAAGGGGGAGAAGACAAGGGCCACTGAGGCCCCGGACACTCTCCAGGACCCTGGATTCTCATCCAGGGAAGGTCTGTAGGATCACAGAATCACAGAATATCAGGGATTGGAAGGGACTTTGAAAGATCATCTAGTCCAATCCCCCTGCCAGAGCAGGAACACCTACATCAGGTCACACAGGAACGCGTCCAGATGAGTTTTGAATGTCTCCAGAGAAGGAGACTCCACAACCTCTCTGGGCAGCCCCTTCCAGTGTTCTGTTACCCTCACTGTGAAAAGTTTTTCCTCATATTTAAGTGGAACCTCTTGTGTTCCAGCTTGTACCCATTGCCCCTTGTCCTATCACTGCCTGTCACTGAGAAGAGCCCGGCTCCATCCTCCTGACACTCACCCTTTATGTATTTATAAATATGGATGTCCCAGCCCTGCTCTCCTGGGCAGGGTGGGTACATCTTGAACCCGGGCGAGAGCCAGCCTGCTGCTGGGCCTGGGCCAGGAAGCACGTGTATCACAGAGCTCCCTGTGTTTAAATCCATTAATTATCTGGCAGTGTAAACAGTTTGAGAGCACTGCGGTTGCCTGCTCATGGGGAGATAATGCAGTTTAACCACTGTCTGTTCTAACTTCATCGCTGAGCAGATACAAGGAAGGCTGCAGAAATACCTGAGCAAGATGGGGAGAGGACAAACACGGTTCCTGGCATTGGCTCCTATCAGCCCACAGCAGCTGGAGATGATGTTTCACCTCGGCTGGACTGAGCTAAACCATGGATACCACCTGGGCTGAGTCAATGGTGATGCTCCCTTGAAGGCAGAAGGACGTTGCCTCTTATGAGACCCTGAACTTTACACTTGTTTTCCTAACAAATACCACAGAACCAAAACTGTTAGTTTATTCCTAGTAGTCCCACAGTAATCCCGTGGTATCCAGCTATTCTCTGCTTAACATGTAAAAAAGCAAAAGTCCCTAATTGACAGTATATCCGGGTAGTCAAAATATCTAAAAGAATATCTGGTTACTTCTTTATGCCACAATACACCATACCAGAGTTCTGCAATTCACGTGGCTGTTCTATTAACACATTATGTATTGTTCCCATTTATTCTTTTATGATTGGAGAACAATCTGGGACTGAGAGGGCATAATCTGTCATAGTCTGTTATGTACTATGGTATCATCTTTTCTCCAGTGTTAGCCTCCAGAGATGACATGTCTGGAAATATGAATACTTCCATTAATGTTAGCTCTGCTTTCATTTACATTCTCCTTTCTAAGCAGAATCCTGCAGAGTGAGGTGAACTGGTTATGTGATGAGCAGGTTACACCACGAGAGCTAGAGAGAACATGGCCATGTAAAAAGGTATATCAGCAGTAGACACACACACACAAAAAAAGCTTAAACTTGCATGGTGATAAAACTCCAGTGTACCTTGAATTTGATGTGTCAGCAATGCAACATCCCTTCAGACACAAAACAAAACCTGGTGGCTAACCAATGTCACTGCCATTAACCTCATCCTCATCTCCAGGGTCCAAAGTAGGAACTTTAAATAAGGTTTTTTTAATAGCACAAAAGTTGCCCTGTGGAAGACTACAAAACCGCAGGATTACAAAACATCGAGGGTTATTGCAAACTTCCCTCACAAATGCTAATGAATTGTTTTCTCTTTTTTGCTCCAATCCTGTTGTTTCAAATGAAAACACATCGCTGCTTTGTTGCTGAGCACTTTCTCCCACAGTGCCCTGTATAAAGACTTGCTTGTGCACCCTCTGGAATGTGCTTATTCCAAGATGTTTAATTGTCATTTCTTCCACCTTACATCAGAAGCCTGTCACATGCATTAATTACGTCCATAAAAATATGCTCAAAACCCCTACCATTTAAATACAAAAGAAAGAAGGGGAAAAAAAAAGAGAGAGAGAAACGAGCACTGTAATTTCCAAGAATAACTAATGTCTTGAAGTTAATTCTCTGGATTGATGGCCTAATTGTCAACATGGCTGAGGTAAGGCATACGGTAAGATCTTAGTTTGCCTGGCAATGAACACTAACTAACACGTAAATGACAATTTTTTAATTGATATTTCCAACTAGGAATTTGATTTAAGCAAAAGGCTTACACGCGGAACGAACAACAAGCTGTCATTTATGGAATAAACACACACAGAGGAAGGGGGAAACCAGGTCCAGCCACCAAGACCTGGGAATAAGACTGAGTCTTTCTGTATGACAGGGGCAAAGCATCTCACCAACTACATCAGCAACTCATGCGCTGCAGGATGCTCTTTCCAGCAGCATCAGCTCCAGGTGCCTCCAAGTAACATGTAAGAAACCTGTAACAGTGGACTCATTTTATCTCCCTAAAGTAACCATCAATTTAAATCAGACCCTTTCCTAGCCAGAAACCACAGGCTGGACTGCCCTCTCACAATTATATTATTGTGCAGTAACTTCATTTGAACCACTGGGAATTCAACTGCTTGACTTGTATAGCCCTGAAAAATGAGACGTATTGTTCCAATATCAACTTAATTCTTCTAGCATTAGAGGCTTTTACTTCTACTGGGAGAAAATTCTGTTTGTTTAGAGTGACCCAGAAATATATGCAAAATGTGCCTAAGAAAAATACACAGACAATTAATTGCTTTTTGAAAAAAAAACCAACCTGGTTCACTTTAGTATATCAACTGCACTTGTTTTCACATAATTCTGATATCCAGAGTTAAACCAAATGCACATCTTTATAAAATACATGTAGAAGTTTATTCAAACTATCTCAAGTACAATATATTCCACCAGCTTGTCTGATGATCTGTATCTTTTAGATTTATAGCAACACTTATCTAGGGAGGTCAAAGTACTCTGTAACATAAAAAATTGAAACTCGCAACATCCCACATGAATAGTAAGCATGATTATAATCTGTTTTACAATTCTAAATATGGTCTTACAGTAGTCAGACACAGAGAGGTTAAATACTTCACTCAAAATAAACCCATGCAACCTAGCTCTGTCTTCTCTCCCCATTAGGGGCTTTGTTCCTCCACCTCTGCTGATCAGACAGAAGAGCTGTGGTGGCTTTAGTGACAACAGTTCTTTAATTCTCACCAAGTTATCATCCCCTAGCATAGTCTACAGATGGACAAGCCTGACATCAGCACATACTTTGGGTTTTAATTTCAATAAACCATAAATTTTAATACTCAGATCAGTCAAAGTGAGTTCTCTCAAGCAATTAACTTATAATTAGACCGAGGTAATAATATATTTAATAGAATTCAAAGGTAATTGTTACAGGGAAGCGCACACACGCTAACCTACTATATTGAACTAGAGGTGGGCACCAACTCAGGAGTGAGCATCCAGACCCCTCACACTTTGGAAAAGGTCAAGGTATGGATCTGAATCTTGGTAATGAGCTCTCCCCTCCCACAGAAAAAGGCTGCTGATGCAAGAGGTTTCAACGGTCCAAACCCCACAGCTGATACCCCACTTCTCAAACTTCCTTCTTCCCCACGAGTAATTTCTAAAACCCAGACCAGGTTTGTGCACCTCGGGCTCCGCTTAGATGACATCTGCTTTCCCCGATGTGCTTTATCTTTGATTCACTGCTCTGCCTTAAACCTCAATCGACCTATTTGACAATAGCACATTTTATGATGCCAGTTCTACCGATGAGAAATCTGAGATACAACGAGTCTAAGTGAGATGTCCAAGGCTGTATGTGACGTTTATAACGGAGCCTGGAGTAGACTGAGTCACAGGCTCCTTTTTTCTCTCCCTACCAGCAGGATTCTATTTTCTCTTTATTTTCTCTTTTCTAATGCTTAAAATAGTTGTGGCTTACTGAGAGATTTAGCAAGGAGCATGGGTCAATTTACCTGTTTACCTACAGACTGCAGTGTTTCTAGAAGATGCATACCTCAGAGCTATATGCCACATGATACTTGAAGATGCTGGATGGTCTGCTTAATAATTAGAGTACATAGTTGTCTGCCAAATAACTGTAACTTTTTTTTTTTTTGTTCAGAAAAAAGTTGGGGGAAGAGTAGCCTACATAATTAGGCTGGAAGAAGCAAAGATGACCTTACCAAAATTTTAGATATACATACAGCCCTTCAACACCATCAGAACTTGCAGCAATGTCAATAAAAGCATGTTCATAACTGGCACAAAAGCTGCTACTATCCTTTTTCAAAAGGAGGACCTCTAGGACCCCTGTGTCATCATCCTCATTTAGATGATGACATCTAGGGTCCATTCCTGAAATGATCCATCAGTATCAAACAGGATGTCACTCCTGGTAAGACGTGTGTCTCACAAAGACGCACTCAAAGAAGGTTGGACGAAGTCTGAAGTAAAGCCCAAATGATGCAGAGAACTTGCTCAAACATCCAGTGCCTTTGCAGTGATCAGTAGATAGGCTAAAGTTGGTATTAAAGAGGAGCAAGAATGTGTTTTATAGTAAAACACCTGCAAAACAGATAGTAACTCTTTCCATAGTGGTTCATGATAGCATGACTACATTGTACTTTGGCCAATAAGGCCCTCTTGATTGAACTAGGAATTAGACATTAGAGAGAAGTGATAAAACCTAGTAAGGAAATAGTATCAACTTGATTTCATTTTCAGATGGTTATTTCCTATTCTGGTATCAGGTTTTATTCTGCTTGGGGAGTACATATTCTACATATTTTTAATAAAATCATTACAAAATTACTCACAGACAAGAGAATAAATTAACAGGCTGTTTAATTCGGTTCTTTTCAAGAATCTTAGCATTGGCTGCAACTGAGTGAAATACAAATATAAAAAAAGAACACTGATGCAATTGATGCATCAGCTTGGTTACAGAGCCACTGTACCCAAAACAAATACCAATTTCAAGAAAAGGAAGAATTATTCCTCCATTACTGCTTCAGAAGTCATAACCCTGAAATCCAAAGAGTGTCCAAATCCTTCTTGATCTCAGTGGATGCCAGGGACCTAAAAAACGTCTGGGGATCCAGATCCTTGTTCTTACCCTTTCATTTATATGCATAATTGGGGGGGAAAAAGTAATTAATTTACTTGACCCTCCTGAACTCCAGAAGAAATGCAAGCATCTTTCATTCATTTGTACTTTCAGAGAATCATTTTGAGAGATTCCTTTCCCAGCCTCAGTGAGACTGTCAGGCATTTTAGAAGAACACAAAATCTTTCCCAGTTTGATTTTTACTTTAACATCAGTTAATTTCTACTTGTTCTTCCTCCCCAATTTCACTAATGCCCTTTTTGTATACGTATATTTGTCCATTACAATCTACAGAACAATCACCCTAATTGATCTAGTGTTAACCTCTAACAGCTTAAGATCCAGGCTGCTTTTATCTATCGCTCAGCGCCAGTTGCAGCATTAATTCCCTATAGTGCTTACATCTCTGTCACCGTCGCCACCCGGCCCTTTCACAAGCAGCACCTCTCTAAATAAATGCCACTGGAAACCATCCTTACAAGAGGAGCAGAGGCTGTTGAAAAGCCCCCCCTGTAGCAGTTTGTTTTTGCCTTGTGTTGTATATAATGATAAATTTCATACAGGTGTCACATTTTTTAGTGGGAGGTGAGGATTGATGGGGAGCAGTAGAACGATCCATCATAGGAAGCAGGTGGCACAGTATTGGAATTCCAGAAATCTGTTCCCAATCACATCCACTGCTGGATGACTCAGTAACGACCCTATTTGCGATGCGTTACTGAAAATCAATGTGCCGCATTCAAGGTCAATGTACTGTTAGAAAACTCCTTAAGCACTGATGGATGGATTGTGTTCATTCAGAATAAATGTGAGAAGAAAGTGACAGCTGAGCATCCCAAGAGTTGTGCCAACTTTAAGAGAACAGCTTCCTCCTGGAGAGAGAAAGGCGATTCCCTCGGGGATTACATCATGCCTTATTTCCTTTGTTCTTTCTCTTTTGAGCATTTAGGTAATTGTTTAATGTATCTATCTTCGCGCAATTAGGAGACTTCAAAGTTTGAAGACAGATACTGATGAACAACAATCTTTATGGACTTCCTTGTATGAATAATATTAATCATTACGAAAGACTATCAAAGTTTATAAGGATTAAGTAGACAAGAAGGGAAAACATTTGAAGAAGAAACTAAACCCACACACGGGTACAGAAGAAAGCCTCTCTGCAAAGAGCTCTAAAGATAAAATCCCAAGTCAAAACACGGTCTTGATTTTTCTGTTATTATAGTAGTGAACAAGATACTTAGTGTCTTTACATATCTTTACATATTTTTCAACTCTCTAAGTGGTTTTGCATAACTTTAAATGTTTTAAATTAGCTGGGAACTCGCCATGCATGGTAAAACAGATTTTAGCTTATAAAAGATCCATGCTTATAAATAAGGCTATCTCACTTTTTCTTTCAGCAATGGGATGGGCCATCTTATTCAACTAGTTTGCTAAATATGAATTAGTGACACTTCAGAGACTCCTTCCAGGGGGATTCATAAATTACACTCCTTTTCTTTCCTGAGAAATAATGAAATTGTCCTTTAGTTGGAGAGAAAAAAAGTAATCATCAGCTTCCAAAAGGAAACCAGGATTGATAGCTCAAACAAACAGGAAGGGAGAAAAGTGTAATTTACCATGTGGTTCACCAGCAGCTAAATCTGTTCACTTGACACAATAAATGATGTCAGGCTTCCTCACCCACTGTGTCAACAAAATGGGTGTTGTCAAAAACATTAAGACATCTTATTGACAAACTCTCAAGTCATTATACTCTTTGAAGTGGTTTTGTCTTCTGCCTAAAATTATTGCACCGACAGCATCGATTCATCTGATACATTGATAGTGCAGCAACAAGCTCTGGGGAGGATACTGAATACAGCCAGAGCTATCATCCAGACAAAGTTATTTTTTACTATTTTGGTAAGATTCTGAGCGGTGGTGGGATATCAGGGACAAGCAGTTTATTTTCAGCATTCAAACAACCACGCTTGCACAAGAAAACCATTTTTGCTATCATAAAGTAGCTGTACACAGCACTGTTAAAAAGAGGTTGCTTTGTATCGGGAGCTATCAACCAGGGGTTAATTGCAAATGCATCATCTCAAACAGAGGTTATGTATTATTTCAGCCAGAATATACTGCTTATTCATATACTTTAGGGAATACAAAGCTTTGTATGGAATTGAGTGTCTATTCACCCCAAGAAAAAAAGGCTCATTTCTTCTTCCCCCCCACCCCAACTCTTTGTCATTCTGCCATACAGAGGATGCTGCGTCCCTGCCTCCTCACTGGACCATGGCTTACACTCTTGTCCTCCCAGTTGGGTTTGGCAGATCCCAGAGCCACAGGCCAGCATCAGGGACTAATAACCAGGTCACTTGATCCCACCACGATCGCGCACACGGGCTGCAATCCTGTGCCACCAAGCATTTGGCTCGCTGTCCCTCAACGTAAAGTACAGAGCTGAAGATAGAAGCAGGCTGAGAGTGCCAGCTCTGTCCACTGTGGATTTGTGATTAACTTTTGCCATTAAAATACAGTATATAAAACACTAATTCAAGCCAAAATTATAGACTCAGATAATATATGGAATTACTGTGCCAACAATCCACAATAAAAATACACAGTACAAATAAGTGAAAGAATCTGATGTCAAAAATACGGATAATGAAAGTAAGTTGTATAAATGTAATTAATAAAGGCTTGGAATGGAAATTTCCAGTATGTACTGGCTGAGCCTAAATCCACTGAATATCCACAGGCTCTTCTAAATTTAAGCTGGGATAGTAATGACCAGCTTCTTCTGTTGTGTTTCAATTGTATCTTTTATATCAGAAGGCATCTAGGAGTCTCCACTAAATTGTTTTAATTAAACTAGCCATTATGTTTTATTAGTTCCAACTTTACCACATTCGGATGAGAATTCAAGATGCATGTAAAAAACAGACTTTGACATGAAGGAATCCATCCCTGCCCAAGTGTTCCCAGCTGCTATCTCCTGCTGCCCCAGCTCTGGAGATAACAGCTACTGTTTCGCTGGACTTGTCATGTAGCTTGGATGTCTGACAGGGTTTTGCTGTGATCCACGTGCAGCTCATGCACAGCCTTTTCTAAGTTTTGCTCTGCTCACAGCCCTGAGCTCGGGTGGCCTTAGTGAAGGATTTTCAGATTCTACTACTAAGCTGAAGAAGACAAGACTACTTTCTTTTTTTTGCATGAAGTACTTTTGCTTAAAAAGGTATGAGGGATGGTGGCTTCAAACTAGAAGTGGGTAGATGTAGGATGGATATCAGGAAGAAATTTTTCACTCTGAGGGTGGTGAAACATTGGCCCAGGTTGCCCAGAGAAGCTGTGGCTGCCCCATCCCTGGAGGGGTTCAAGGCCAGGCTGGATGGGATTTTGAGCAACCTGGTCTAGTGGGAGGTGCCCACAGCAAGGTGGGGTGAACTCAATTATCTTTAAAGTCCCTTCCAACCCAAACCATTCTATAGTTCTAAGAAAATACGAAGAGAACAGGATAAGGCAATGCCTGCCTTCTTCACAGCCTCTGACCTCCTGGTTCAGTGCTGCACTTCATAAAAACTCCCATAAAAACCAGCAGGAATTGGCACCTCCATCTAACCCTCCATGTAGAGGGGGGTGAACTAAGTGGAATACATCGATATAGTACTGCAATATCTACATACTACATTGCAGACTCAAACGTGTGTATGTATTGCTCAAGCCAAGAAATTGAAACCCTTCCTAGACCCCAATTTTTGATCCCTCTAGTTTTGGTCTATCCATTTAATTAAAGGAATGCCTTCTTACTATTTCTCATGCGATGGATGGCCATGAGACACTGAGATTAAAGACACTTAACATTTATTTACTGGGCTGGGTAGTGGAACTCAGCCGAATTTGGGGGTTGTAGAGCTTTTGTGATCACAGAATGAGAAGTCGCTACCGATTAAAACCTCCCAATCTTACTCACATGGGGCAGTCTGTGCAGAGTTACACAATTCTAACACTAAGGAGGCTGTTCTGCAGACTTATATCTTGGTGTCTGGTCAGCTTTTTAAGAGACTGCAACCACAGAAAATTCTATTGAAATACATTTTCCATCTGTAATCACAATGAAAGTAATTAGTGGACTCTCCTCACGAATCTGGAGGAACAACATGGCTAATTAGTCCACTTATACCACTCACGTGAGGCCACAGCCCAGTGGAAAAGAGTGCCTGAAACATCTTTCCCAGCCCTGCTA
Organism: Nycticryphes semicollaris; assembly: GCA_013400055.1. Taxonomy (NCBI): domain Eukaryota; kingdom Metazoa; phylum Chordata; class Aves; order Charadriiformes; family Rostratulidae; genus Nycticryphes; species Nycticryphes semicollaris. The sequence goes on from VXBJ01001054.1 coordinate 964,156, forward strand.
CAGACCTTGAGTTGTGAACTTCTGCTAGTACCAGGGCCACATGGCTCCCTACAACCTGGGCCACCATATGAAAGAGCCAGTGCCACCGCCTGCATGGGAATGAGAAAGGAGAGCTACCAGGAGTGATGTGAACCTCAAGAACTCTCCAATCAGTCTATTCCTGCAACAAATGACTTTCAAAACAGGCACGCAGGGAGAAACAAATTCCTCGTAATTTTCATAATAAACAAAACCAGAGTGAATCACTCCGGATTAGCAACTGCAGTAATTTGACCCCTCTCACTCTTTCAAAGAATGCAAAATTATTTTGTGCAAATTAAAGACCATTTCTGCTGGGAAACGAGAAACAATATCCCAACCAATGCAAAATATGAAGCAATAGGTTTTAAAAGAAGTCACCCTATCCCTACACAGGAAAGGTACACCAAGCATTTTTAGTTCTCAATTAGCATTTCCAGGCACCCTTATGAAGGAGTTTAAATGCATTGCTGCATTAACCTCACTTTATTTTTAAGTCAGCCATCAGGAATTTAGTGGAATAAAGAGCAGTTTGAGGCCCTGGTTGCAGCTTTGCTCCACACTTACAAGTCAGAAGCAGGACCTGCATAACTGCAGGTGCAAACCTTTCCCAAATCCAGCTACAGAGGCTGGAAGGTGCTCACCATCAGGGAGAGGTTACCAGCCTGCAGCCCAGCCAGCACTGGGAATCACACACTCCTCCACTCCCTCCTTCTATACAAAGTCAGGTGGCTTAGCAAAAATTGCTGATAGTCCCGATTTGAAGTCATTCGACTCACTTTGCATCAATACAGGTAGAGCTATAGCCATGCAGACCTTTCAGTTTCCTCCAGCAGACTCCGCAGTTTAGGCTAATTTCATCCCATATGTTTCCAGAAGGAAAATATTCTATGTTTTCTTTCCTATCCGCACAGATTACGACATCAGTATAGCTGTGCAGATCATCCTATCATCACACATACTTTGTGTTCTCCCCGCTCATCTTCTTCCTACTTACTTAGCAACTATTAAAGCAATTAGAAATATTATTTTCCTCCCAGGCAAGTTCAACAGAAAATTCTCTGCACTTTTCATACAAGCGATGCCAATGGAAAAATGTCTCAGTGATGTCAGTTAGTGCATTATCAGCCTCTTTACGGCATGGCTTTTTGGGTAGTTTATGTCAGTGCCTTAAGTTAAATAATAATAAAAGTTACTCAAGAGTGGTTTGGATGTGCTTCCAAATGAAAGTCTTAACAGAAGGGATTCAAAGGGAGTAAGAGATACATATGTTTTGATAATCTGAAGTGAGCCAGCTTACCCCAAAAGCCACTTAATTACACCAAAACTGAAACATCTGCTTTAGATTATATGCTAAAAAATAGTATGGTGAAAAGTAAACCACTTGGAGAGGAAGTATTAACATTATTCCTGACTTATAGACTGTCATGAGAGAAAACTAATACTTTTTTTCTTACTATTTTTGTATCTTCCTATGATATACAAAGAGAAACTCAGCAAAGTAAAGGGTCCACTTGCCTTCACACTGAATTAGAACTAAGGAGGAGTTCTCCCTGCCCTGTTCTGAGCACGCTGCAGGATGGCAGTCACAGAGGGACTACTCTGCTGGGGAAAGCCGTTGGTACCAGGCTTATCATTGTCCCTTGGACTCTTTGGAATCCACGTGGCTTTCTGAGGTCCTGCCACATTCAAAGTATCTTCACAGGGAAAAAGTTTAAAAAAAAAAAAAGAAAAGGCAACATTCTCCAATTTGACTTAAGAACATTCCCAACAGTTCTGTTGCCTGTTATTATTTGATTTATATCCATTTTTTTCCCCCCAGTTGCAGCCAAGGAAAGACAAACCATGCAAAAGTGATGCCAGCTCTTTCCCCGCCATACACAGTAGGTGCTCCCCAACCTGGAAATACCCAAATCTCTCCCTGGTACAGTAGCCTGGTATTTCTTAACAGTATCTGTAGCTGAGAAGTCACATTATAGCACTTTAGAACATTTAGAGCCTAAGGAAAACCTTTTATGTGAGCATTTTAAAGCTCAAAGCTCTAATCTAGGACTTGGTATATTTATCCAAGTCCTTAATTATTAATGTTACTCTATTGATTTGATACCTAAAACTTGAACAACAAAACCTGTGCAAACTAATTATGCCTGGCTTCCGACTTCACAGGGCTTCTTTGCTCCTCTTCTAAGTCTTCTTTTTCTTAATCAATAAGGTCTGATTCATAAAACAGTACAGAGATGTCAGAATTAAGAAATAAAAGACATTAATTATCATAAACTGTGCAACAGCTATGCGTGTTGCTGAAGCATTTATTCACCTGAGGGATCCCAATGATATCTATGTTCATCTTTGCTTATTAACCTAATGCAGGTAGCACAATCAGAAACAGAATTATTACAAATAAATAAACAAATCTTTGGTGTCTCATTGCCAGGTTTTGTAACGCCACTTTGTTGAGGCGATGCAGCTTTGCCAGCTTTCTGCAGAAAAAGTAAATTCCCAAACCTCTAACCCCCACTGGCTCCCCCATTCCTCCCAGCAGCATTTTCTGCAGCACCAGTGCCGGATTCTGAGAATTCGCAAAGTTTAGATAAGGCTGGATTCCCCTCGTCTGCCTTCAAATATACTGAATCAATTCCCTAAAACAGCTAATTTAGGGCCAGATTCTGATGCCTTGCTTCTCTCCGAATAGTGTACTTAAGCTAGACAAGATTACTTCTGGAGTAGTGTTCATGCAGAGGCCTGGTAGGATTCCCATAAATAATTTAAAATAAGTTTAACTACATCACCAAATCTGTAGTGAGCAGTTTTAAATATATGCTATGCAGACATATTTGCAATGCTCATTCTTGCTCAGTTAATTCTTTTCTTCTTAATTTCATGTGAGTATACAACAGTACAGAAGGGGATAAATAATTAATTGTCAACAATGTATTTGGTGCTCTACAAAAGCCCTGACTTCAAAATTTTGCTAATTCTCTGTAAAGAGGACATCCTCACATCTCTTCAGAAGATGTATTAGTGTCATAAACTTATTCCTGAGCTGAGGTGTTGCCATATGGAAGACTCAGTAACTAAGATACTACACTATCTTAACACTTACTATTAAGGTCACTACAAGGTGTGACTTAACACTTAATGATGCTGGTGACTCTTTGATCACAAATGTCCATAAAAATATTTTATTAAGAAGTAAAACTTTGGGACAATAGGGTCCCAGATGAAAAACTATTTTGATTTCTTTGACCCTTTGCAAATTTTGCACCTTTTTCTGGAGAGAATTTATTTTTCTTATGGAAGAGAATATACCACTTTTTTTTTTTTTAATGATGCTATTTCACCTTTTTCAGGTGGCCACCTTAAAGCAAGTTGTTGTCTTATGCTTTTATTAAATAAGGGCCTGTCTTTCCTCTCTTCAAACTGCACCACAGAGATTTTTTTTGGTGTGATTTCTGAAATTGCTGCACACAGACTTTTGCAAACCTAAACCCTGCCCTGAGCAATTATTCTCAGGGTAATAAGCGAAATACACGGTTTCTGTTTCTCAACAGCCTGGACCTGAGTCACTGCTGTCCTGGGGAGCATTTGCCACCATTCTGCCCAGGTGCAAGGGACTTGTTAGGAATAACAGTGGAGAATGAGATTGTTCCTGTCTTTCACCGCAATGACCATCGCAGGTACCACAGAGAGGGAGCTGTGATACTGTGGCTCTCCCCTCACCAGAGAGAAGATGGAGCACAGATCAGACTCTTTATTCTCCTTTTGACCACCACTGTTGGGTTTTTTTTTTTTCCATTTTTTTCTTCTAAATAGCAAGTGTCCAAGTGTAATATGTCCACTCCTATTTTACAGAGAGTGGGGACTGCATACTGTAGTTCAGTTGTGAAAACTGGCTGAGAGAGACTACTAGTAATTGACTACTGGTTTAGGATTGGTCCCCAAACCTCCTTGGAACTGTACTTCAGGAATCTGTATCTCTACTACAAAACTGATAAGTGAAATAAGAAATTAAGTCCTAGCATATTTATAATCTCCACACTTGAACATCTATTTCATTTTTATTATAGTCATAATCACTGTGTATATAGACTTAGGAATCATTTTCTTCAAATGCTTTGATCTACCCAGCTCTTAAACAAATACACTATATTAATCTCAAATCCTCCTGCTTTCTAAATGCTACTTCAGGTAGAAAAAAATATTTCTAAAATGTGAATCAGGAAAGAGAGAGCACAAGTTCTGAGGCAAATATATAGCAGAAATCCCACCCCCTCCGCCCTTTGTTTTTTTTTCCTTTTGAGCTAAACCAGAAGTGGACTGGCTTAAATTCTTGAGTTCAGTGAGGCCACTCCAAGATTACATCAAAACCAACCGTGAGCAGAATATGGTCCAGACATCTCCATTATGACCAAGCTCCATTAGTTCCATTGAACAGTAATTTACATCACAGAGGGAGGCAATTTACAATTTTTATAACCATCATAATTTGTAGTACACAACTAACCACACGGCCATTCTTTCAAAAAATCAAGATAAATCACAAGAAAATCAACGGCATTTTTAATGTTTGATGACAAATAGCTATAAACAAACATTTACTGCAATGAATTGTTGTTATGAACAGAGATTATGGAGAAAATGCTTAACAAAGGTGATTAGGACCACTTATTTTAAAATTCTTTTCCATTCCTTCTCTTAAGTGCATGGACCACCAAGTTTCATTTAATCCTTTCTAATTCTGAGCAAGATAATTACGGCAAATAATGGTGAATGAATCACATGCCTGTACAGGAGTATCCCAGCCATTGTGGCATTTAGATGAATGCTGCGTCAGAGTATTAATGTGCTATAATACCCTATTTGCTTTTGCAGTCTGTTATTTTAATCCTGTGAGCTGCCTTTCATCAAGGTGGGGAAATACAGTAAGGTTACTGTTGATCTCGGGCAGCCAGAGAGGATGCTGTGTGACATCCAAGCCCTTCAGCCCTACAGGGGACTCTTGGCAGCTTCTAAAAGTCTTGTTTCGTGCGCTAATGGAAGGAGAGAGAGAATTTGCCTGCGCTAAGGAAAAGTTGGCAGGTGAAGGAACGGCACAAGAGATGCCGTTGTGCCAACAAGTTACTTAGTTCTGAGTATTGGGCAATGTGCACCCAAGAACTCAAGGGGTCCCAAAACTGCGGAGACAGCAAATCACTGGCTGGTCCCTCACTGCAGGTAGGGAAGCAGAGATCTGGCAATGGTGCAGGGCTAGATGGACTGCGGTAGCCAAGTAGTCTATAGAAAAGAATGGAATACAATTTGGTCTACAGAGGAGCAAAAAACTCTTTTAATGCTTTCTCCTTGCCTTCATATAGTTTCTCCACCCTCTGGGCTGAGGCCTTTAGCGTTACACTGACTAATGTATCCCTGAGAGAGGTCACTCATGAACTTTGTCATGGAGCAGTCTGATCCTAATCAGTAGAGGCTTCTTCTCTCCTGATGAGTAACAGGAGCATTCTGAAGTGCTGGAATTGTACATTGAGTTATTGGGCCCATCCAATGCCCACCTATGAATGTGCGTTCCATGCTCACAACCTTTGCTGAAAGAAAAGCAGTGGGGGGGTGAAAATAATTCAGAAGCAAATACCACTTCCCCGAGCCACTGCCCAAAACATACAAGGAATTCAGAATATCCTGCAGATCAGAAAAATCCCATTAAGTTCTACCCATTATATTTTCTAAAACAAGATGGAGGAGTGCCAAAATACCTAAAAAAAAGCAGGGTTTTTTTTCCACACAATTTCCATCCCACTGAGAAGTAATAAGTCCTAGAAATCTTATAAAGGAACCTGTTCTTGAACAATTTACTGCCCAGATTTACAGGTCCAAGAAATGAGGATGGTTCAGATTAACTTTGTACAAGTATCTACTCTCAAGAGTTCTTCTCCAAACTAAATCCAAGCCAGATTTTTTCTTTCCCCACTTATCTGCCCTTTCACACTGGCTGAATCATGGGAAGGGGATGGAAGATGGCCACAACTGCATGTTTGAGAATTCCCCAACTATGGAGAAGTCTCACACCGTTTTGAGTCACTGGAATCTCTTCTTGCACTCGGATTGCAGAGGAAGGACATCGAGCACACCAGAGCTCTACTAAACCACTTTGTGGCTGGCACCCAGCATCCGACCTACTCTGATTGCTGTTGGGGTCAGCACTACGGAGCTCGTACATCCAAGAGCATTATCCAGTTGTGAATATGCAAAAGTAGCTGAGGGCTTTGTTTTGGGGTTTTTTGTTTGGTGAAGGCTTTGGACCTTTGGGGTTTTTTTGCTTGGCAAAGGCGGGGGGGAAATATTCACTCAAGCTGAACAAAAGATTTTTGGATTACATTTCATGTAAAAATTGCAGAAAAAGTCCTTTCAGCTGAGAATGCTGAAATTAAATATTGACTTTTTTAGCTTTTAAATTTTGATTGGACACAAGTAATTCAGAGTAGTCAACATGAATTAATTGGTGCAATGCTGGGCTGCCAAACTGGCATTATTTTTATTATTACTAGTTCTAAAAATGGATCTGGCCACTCAGCAGGGACCAGATTTTCTTATAGGAGATAAACCCATCCTCAAACTTACATTAATCATCAATTGTCCACTCCTCTGTGCTGTCCATTGGCCCCGATAAAGCAGACCAAACCTGGCAGGATTAGCAATGCCAATCCATACCTTGTATAGTTGCCCTCAGCAAGTCAAGTGAAGCTTTCATCACCTGGTTCAAGATATTCTGAAGGAGACCTTTGCATGACTTTGTAGATGGGAACAGATAAAAAAATTCAGCCCAAATAGAGAAATTTGAAAAATGTGGTACCAAAAAGGTATTATACTCCAAAAGGCAATGAAAGACCGTGAGCCGCATGCCTCGACTTTATCTTAACTACCTTGATTAGAGGTGAAATAACCAGACATTTCGCATGACCCTAAACCTTACCACAATCCATAAAATACTCTGGAAATCCAGCAGTTAGGAGGAGCCAATACAGCACACGTTCACTCTATTTGAGGAGAAAAGTCAAATACTGTAGCATTAAAAAGGAGACCATTTAGGTATTGAAGACCAAAGGATACAGAGAAAGTCTAAAAGCAGAGAATTACAGCTTCTAATCTATACAAACAGGTGGATGGTATGATAAAAGTCAAGGAAATTCAAACTAGTTGAAAGAAGTTGAAAAGCCCTCAGATTCTCTGAACCATTTGGGGCTGTTTCAGGCCATTTTTTCCTGGAGGGTAAAATAACAGAGTTCTGAGCAACAGTTGAAGCAAATGGAAGTCACATCAGGCAAGCTGAAGTCATGCAATTTAATCCTGCACGTCCCCTACCTTATTATATTCATTTATGATTACACCATACTTAGAGAAAAACATGTGTTCACTGGCAGGCTGCAAAGAAAGCAAAGACTGGTGATATCTTAAGTCAAGACATTGTATAAATAGAGATTTGAATACGAATTTCCACAGGGAGAGAGAATAGCAGTGAGATTTCATTTTCCATTATTACTACATGCTGGTAATCTGCTTGATAGTGTAAATATCTCTAATTGACATGAATGGAATTATTATTTTTTTAAATCTATGGGTCTTCTTGGTCTGCGGCAAATCAAAAGACACTTTGCTGATGTCAGTATTGTTGTATCCCTGTATAACTGGGGCAAAAAGAGAATTACAGCTACTATTTTAAACAGGAACAGTTCTGGTTCAGTACATATTCTCATTTGAAGCACAGATGAAAAGGAGAAGATGGTGTATGAGGCTGGACTGAGAGCACATGACAGCAACTCCTCATTCTGCCACAGACTTTTAGCACTATAATTTGGGTAAAGCATTTAGCATTATTGTGTCTCAGCATCCCATGAAGCTACCTTAATGTTTTCCTAACACTAAGGATTTTTTAAAAGGGGGGCAAAATCAAGTTAGAAAACTTAAAAGCAACCAAGGAAGCTGATTTTCTACTAAATACCAATGCAGTTTAAAAAGCAAATTCAGAAGAGATAATTTTAATGCTATTTCAGGGTTTTCTTAATTGTATTAAAATGTGTTGGAAGAAAATGCAAAACAAAGATACCCACTAGCTAATAAAAAAAATAAAAGGAAGATTTCAGGTTTGTTTTTAAGGAGATCAGTTACCATGGATCCATATTCTGGCAATAACGCATCTACTCTATTGCACATTTGAAAGCTATAGAAACATATCAGGGTAAAAAATTACTTCAGATTTCAAATTAAAACCTTGGTAAAATAACAGTAGATTGAACTAGCTTAGGCAAAAGAAGAGGGGAGCCGGGTTTAATTCAGTCTCTGAAAGAGATAATAGTGAAAAGCCTGAGTCTGCTTATGCCAAGGGCACTTTGCCATCTACCTCCACGGAGCCAGGACAACTGTGTTGTGTTTCGTAGGGCCCCAATCCTGCAAACTGTGTGATGGAGAAGGGAATTTCTAAAGTCAGTGGGATTCCCCACAGCTCTCAGGATCAGGAATTTGTGGGAAACTATGTATAGAACTTGTTTGAATTTTGGCCCAAGAGTTTTCTCATTTCCTTTGACAGTCTCCATAAAAACCCTCTTGTGCAACTCCACTATCTTTTCATCTCGGGATGCCAAAATATAAGAGTCTGAACATCTGTTTGAAAAATACAATATGCCAATATTTAAATTAGCAATGGTTTCTTTTCCCTCCAAGACCATCAACTAATTATTTGAAATACATTTACCCAAATATTGCACTTAGTTCCATATTACACAGGCATAAATGAGAACAGAATTTGGCCCAATATGTTTAAACTAAGCACATTTTTGCAGCTATGAAAAGTAATCTGATTTCCATGGAATAGTTCATACATGGCAATTTGCCTTCCTGGGCCTCAGTTCATGTCAAGCCTTTTCACTCTGCTCATTTTATGAAGATTTAATTGAATCTTACTTAAATAGCATCAACTAGCACTTATTCATAAAGCCATCAAACCTTTCATCACAAATTCATAGTTTTGTAATTCTTAAAGAAAAAAAAAAAGAAATAAATCATATACATTCAGTCATACTATCACTGGAAACACTTGAAACAAACTCTTCTGTCCACAGTCCTCTACCATGATTTTGAAACCTCATTTTGAAGTCCCATCAGAAAACAATCACATTTTGACCAAAGGTGATTTCATTTTTCACTGATTTTCTGCAAGAAACATGATGGTGAAGTTACTGCAGCACAGACAAGAAAGGTTTGTCTTAGAATGAGCCGATGGAAAGAAACATAAGCTAATGAGAGGCTGGAAGGGTAAAGCTGTTTGGGCAGGAATACTGTCCCCAGAACCAGACAGGGACAGCACGGCCAAGCTCTCCCCAGCCGACCTTTGTCAAGAACTCAACCATCAGCAAGTGTGGAAGGTACACAACCCTACAACAAATTAAGTCAACTTCGATAGAGGGTCTGTAGGATTATCAAAAAATGCCCGAAGAAGGCAAAATCTGACCACCAACAGGTATGATTTATGAATGAATAAATGTAGTAAAAAACCAACAAACAAACAACAAAAAAGGACCCTACAAACACTAAAGAACAAAAAAAAAAGCCAACTAAGAAAAAGATGCACAAAACTAGAGGGAAGAAGTATTTTCTCACTATCCCCTTCTCCAGCCATCCTGCTGGGAGAGAGGCAGTGGTCCTCTCCCTGCCTGCAGCCAGTGCCACCACCATCTGCACAACTGCTTCAACTACCTCTGTTGTTTTATCCCCCAGTTTATTACCTCCAGCACCTCAGCATTAACTCTGCTGAAACTGTGTTTTCAGAAAGAAAATCCAAGTACTTTGCCATTGGGTAAATTCTTCAATTTACTGCCCCCCCACCCAACCCCTTTGACCCGGGTTGTTATTTGCCAGAACAAATTGGGTCTTACATTATTGGTTCTTGTTCTGTACAGTCACAGAGCTGATACCACACTGTTCATAACAACCTTTCCAAAATAACTCAGGCATGCCTCAGGTAATTAAGGAATTATATACACACACACCCCCTGGAGTCAACAATACCATATTTCTTATTTCCATCATATAAATGATCCCACAAGGGACCAGGAAGCCTTTTTGACTCATAAAAATACCTTACACAGGTGCATACTTAAAACATGATTTCTTGTTATTATTTGGCATGGTAAAGACATGGTGGATTTAACCTCTTAGCAGTGATGAAAACGGTGTGGATTGTGGCAATGCCCACCAATATAGATCTGACAGTGCAGGCAGAGCAGCAAAATTGACTTTATTCAGGCAGGGTAGGATGGAGATTATTCACATTGCCTATAATTTTCAGCTTAATTGATTCTGGATTATATTTCTAAATAGGTTTGTAGGAAAAGTCCTTTCAAATTGAAAGCAAAATCATGATAGATATGAGGAGGTAGCCCATTCCATACCTACCCTCCCTGTCCTGGCAAGACGCAACAGAAAATGAAAATTGTTTCCCCCTTTGTTTCCTTATTCATTTTCACACAAAAGCAGTGCAGATATAAACCACCAGAAATTATGCCATCAACACAGAGAAAGGGAAAGGTAAAAACTGGAAAGTGAAAACTTCAATCCCTGACTCAAGAGGAGAAAAAAAGAAAAGGGGTTGACAGACAATTCTTGTAACTGATGTGCCTGCTTCAAGGCTGACTCCAGTCACTTTGGACTTGGAGATGTTTGTACAGTCAGCCCTGCACTTTCTTTGCCCATGTCACTCGGTGGTTACACTCACCCTTCTCTTGCCCACTCACCTCGCCTTCTCCTTGCTTCATATTCAGCCTGTGCCTGGTCTCTGTAGCAACCCCTTGCCCTTCTCCTGTTTTAAATCTTCATTTTACTTTGCTTTTTCTCCATGCAGTTTATTTCTTCCTCATTAAATCCACCAGAACGCAACAACACTGCAGTTAAGCTGACTGTTGTTGACCCGATACTGTCCTCTCCAGGTCATGTCTCGTCTCCACAAGCCCATGAAGGACAATGCAGAGATGTGAGTTCAGATCTGCAAACAGCAGGACTGAATTCATGTGGGCTCAAGTGTGGAGCAACAACCATCACATCTCTGATTTGGGTTTGCTCACACACATGTGATGCTGCCCTGCTCCACCTCCATAATTGATCTGCAATTTATTACCATCTGTAACACTTATCAGTTACCTGCTTTCAGGTGTTTGAGTTAACTTCTTCCATTTACAATAGCATTGACAGGTTTTTAGCAAAAGAAAAAAAAAAAAGGAAGTTCAAGAAACATGGAAGGTGGATTCCATCACTAACCCGCTGCTGAGGGTCCACATCCAGCAGCATCCACAGTGAGACCCACCTGCCCCATCAGCAAATGGAGTTTGCTCAACAGCCATGTGCTGATGGCTCCTCTGCTGACCCTTCAGTTCTGTGTGTTCTTGGAAGGCTTCACTATTGTTTTAACCTCTTGGGCAATCCTCCCCGTTGTTCTCCACTTTTACTTTCTTTATCTTGTTTTTACACCCTCTTATCTGCATTCTTTCGTATCTTTTTACTTAAAGAGGCTTTCTTCACTTCTATTGCTATTGTCTAGAAGTTTAATAGAGAACTTCTGAGCCTGTGTTAACTAGGTTACTCAGCTGTTACTACCTGTCTGCTCATAAGGGCAGTAACATTTTGGGGAAAATGAACATTTGGGTCTTGTTCTCTCCTGTTACTTAAACTCCACTTCCAAGGCATTAAGCAGATTCTTTCCAGCGTTCAAACATACAGGCCTTCTCCTCCCTATGAGCTTCTTCCCCCAGATAGTCAGTCTGAGCACATGGAAAATATCTTGGTCAATCGAACCCCAGAGAATACATATATGAAACTGCTTGAAATTAAAACGCGGTTCAGCCGAAGGACTTTCCTGCCTCCTCACAAAGGGTTGGACTCTCTTTGGCTGCTATGTTTGCAGAACCTGTCAATATGCACACTTTACAACAAGTGCGTTCATTCACCGAGAGGTCCCCTTCAGCTTCCTCTCGGAGCCAGGTGTTTCCTGACAATAGCTATTGTCCTGCCTGGCTGGCAGCTCCTCGCTCCATGACACCTCCTGTAGGGCTCTCGTTTGCTTCTTTTGTTGGAACATAATCTACTTCCACGCACACTTTTCTCACACTGAGAAAGTATCTCCCATCTGGCCAGAATCAACCTTCCTTTCCTTTCTCACCAACCCTGCCAGATAACAACGGGCTCATCCTCCCGCAACCAGAGCCTACGGCTGCGTTCTCCAAGCAGAGCAGGACCGTCGCCAACTCAACATCATGAGCAGCAGCACGCTGTGAGACAAACAGGGACATTATTCCAAGTTTCAGCTTCCTCTTCCCTTTCATGGTACAGGATCTGCTTAGTTCATCAAGGCAGAGAGCAACGTGCCGTCCAAAAACGTGTGCCAACATCCTTCCAGTGTACATTAAAACCAAGTCTCTCAGCTATCTGCGCTAAATTAACTCCCATGCACTGCACAGAGCATTAACCACTTTAGCACACCAGGGTGGACAGGGCAGGGTATACTCTGCTCCGTGGAGCTGGAGAACTCCTCCACACATTCTACCCCTTCACAGGCACCAAGATGCCTGCACTCACCTCTGCAATAACGTTGTCTTTGCCTGGTACTTTGGGACACAGCACTGTGTGGTTTGGGGTTAATTCTAGCTGGTTGAGTGCCACTGCACAGCCCTGAGGAATCTCAGTGACGTGCACTGCAGTGGCTGAAGGTGGGACACTCCATGGGCACCAGCAGTCAGCATCCACCCCTCTCCTCTTTCAGCGTGGGACCAGGCTGCACTGAGCCTTGTTGTCCAAACAGCTATAATTTAATATTAAAAAAGCCTCTCTGAGGCTGCTACGTTTCACATGGGGGACCAGGAACTCCCAGTAACAAACATGACCGCTGAGCAACCCATGGGCATCAAGCACTTGGACAGCACAAGGGGCAATGCCAGCTCTGTGTTTTTTCACATAAAACAAACTGGGGTCTTAAATCACCCATAATTGCACCCCACGTTGTGGAAACACCAGGAAAAAAGCCACTAAAATTAAATACTAAACCTTGGTTTTATCTTCGTCAATATGGTATCTTTATCAACTCCCTTTCTTTAGTTTTTCTTTGGGGAAAATTGGGCTGCTTTGTTTTGTTCTGATTTGTTTTTTTGTTCCTGCCAATTGTGTGAAATGGAACATATTTGGAAGGAATGAATTAAATTTTACAAAAGCTCTTCTAATAATATATATTTAAAAAAATAAGCAAAGAATAACAAGTATTTGCCCAGTAGATGAACTGTAAATGTTATCAGGCAAAGTAAACATTCCAACTGTAATTGTTATTGTAGATGGATGAATTCATAAATATGGAAACACTAAAAAATGGTGTAATACAGAAACAAAATGCAATGGACTGAGAAAAGAATGCAGCATGCAGCAGGCTGGGCAAAGGCAGTTCAGAAAGGTTAAATAGCTAACAAGAGCACTGAAGAACAGAGCTTTCTAATGTGGCACCAGCTCCGTGGAAACGGATGCAACATTTGTCACCTATTCCACCCCTTGGGATTTGGTTGACACTCCATATGAACCCAAAGGAAAGTGTTCCCACCCCTTTTGTCCGGCTTGGAGCAATGTGCCCTCATTAGTAGTTTAGGCTGCATCAGGAGAGCACTTCTGAAGTCCATCTCCTAACGGCCCTCACCTACCACACTCACAGCATGGGTGGTTTCAGAGTGTACAAACCCCTCTGGAAACCAGGGAATATCCACTTCAGGGATGCACCTGACGTGTCACAACCACTAATGAGTTCTTGGGCTCAGACTAGTGGCAATCCAAACTAAAATCCTCACTAACGAGCCCCGGGGACACTGGGTACTCAACACTGAGTGGTTTTGCTCCTGCTGCCAACACATGCCCATAAGCGGCCCCGGCTCCTCCGCAGGCTTCTCCAGAGGACAGTTCTCCTAAAGAAGGATGCTCTTCACTCTGTACTGCCCTCAGTAGGATTTTTTTCCCCCTCAATGCCAGCTGTTAGGTAGCATAAATGCATATGATAAAATCATGTCAACTGACTTAAGGGCTTTCACATTATTGGTGTTTTTCTTAAAGCTATACTTTATGGGAGATGTTGGTCTCCTGACATGTCAAACCAGAATCAAAGACGTCCTGGATTGTTTGACAGATACGACTGCATGTGAGCAGTGAAAGCACCAGCTGTCATCCTCTGATGCGCTCAAAAGTCACTTCGGGCAAGTTCAGGGGGAAGCACTGCAACCAAATTCCTATCCAGCCCATGGGACTATCACCAAAAATTTTTTTCTCTCTGCACTGCAGTCACAACACAAATGCCCACACCACTGTCCCTTGGCCAGGTCAGCAGTGAAGAGGCAAGCCGGGAACCCTCCTTCTCTCCCCTCCCCACCTCTGCAGCAGTCATCATCATGCCAGTAAAACTGGCAAGGACATCGAGAGTACCAAAGGACATGTTTTCCCCTATCCCAGCCCTGTTCACACCCCATCACGGGCCGCAATGCTCTGTTTTCCCTCCATTGCTGTTTTGGCACCTACATGTATAAACGGCCAACGCATCCTACAAAAATCAGACCAGTACTTTGCTTTCCAAATGCTCTAGGTCCCTCCTGGAGTGGTCAACGACAACAGCAACACCCTTCTCTCAATTTTCAGCTTATGGAGTTGCTCGGCTAAAATCAAGCTGTAATTTAAGGAAAGGAGCAGGATCTCGAGGCCGACACTTTAAGAAAGCTGCCCTTTGTTTTGCAGAATACCATCGATACTTACACTCCTGGTTTCCCCCCATACAACACATCACAAGAACAAGTATCAGCCCTCAGCTGATCTGATCTTCAATCATAAAAAGCTGTCTCAGAGCTAATGCCTGCACCCACGGTTCATTAGCAAGCAGGGGGAAAAAAAAAAAAAGCTTCTGAGAAATAGGAAGGCTGGCCCTCTGCTCATCTGAAAATTTATCTCTGAATATTCAGTACAACCTCAGTCATTAGTTTCCAAAGTCACATATGGAGCAGATAGATGTCAAATCAATATCAAGACAGATAACTTCTTATCAGTAGGAACGGATACTGAGAAACAGCCTCTGTGTGATGGTATCATTTCATTAGGTTAGTTATCAACAACCAGTGCCGTATGTGACAATCTCATATAGCCCCGAAAAAAGCCTGAGAGATAATAGTATGCTTTATAGCTTAATTCTCTGCACCAGTTAATTATATGGCACATTAAATCTACCTCAAAATAAACAAATATTTTAATTATAGCTAGAAAAAGTTTACGTCATTCTCATCAACCAAAGTCTGACTGGGGGAGCTGGGTACATTTGGACTTCTAAATCAGCACATAGGTCCTGAAAATGGATATTTAGATTACTTCCAACCCTTATATTTAAAAATTGTTACGTTGAACAGACAGCATTAAATCAAAATATTACTTCTCTTTAGGAAAATCATCTTTACATTTTTACTGTTTAAACAATCACTTCTATATTCAGCTGCTTTGCATACCTACTACATATAATTTCCTTGAAATGTTAAGAAATCCCTATTTTAGCGGCCTTTTTACCACTCTTGCATCATACAGCGTATGCAATAAGATGCAACTGAATTAATTTAATCGCTATGATGGATTATTCGTATGCAAATCTAACGGATCCCCTAGTGTTCCTTTGCTATCATATTACCCCTGCTAACAAAGGATTGCAAAACTTTCATTATGTTGGCCAATCAGTCAAACGTTGAGTCAGCTAGTTCATCTTTTTCTGTCTCTCCCAGTGGCTCTATTTATATCAAGTAGACATTGGACAATCCTCGACATAGCAGCAACAAAAACACCCACCCCCTTCCAGCAGCAGCAAAATACGTCTGAAATTAGATTCATGGAAACTCTTCTGGCCCACCTCTGCTGCAGAGTTTGCAGTATGGGCTGGATCAGAACACACTCTCTATCCTGCACTTCCCTTCTCCCAGAGTAAATAAACCAAGCTAATTAGGTTAAGGGATAACCATGAGTAATGTCACAGCTGCAGCAAATGACTCTCAGAGAGGAACTATGGAATAACTCAAGCATTTGAAGGGGTACAGAAGCAAGTGCTCTACAATAACCCACCATATATCAAAATAATAAAGAGACAGAATTTGGCAGCAGCGACGACATGGCAGTATTGACATACATAGAGATGTCCAACATAAATATTTCGAGGTCTTTTATCAACAGTTTTTAAACACAACAGGAATGTGCATGAACTGCAGCAGCTCAGTTCCAAACAGCACCACGTTAGAGATGAGCAGATCTTAGCTTTAGATCGTGGAGCGAGTAGGGTGAAGAAGAAAGGAGGGGATGGGAAACGGTTTGCAGCTTAACAGGTCACTTTCAAACCAGGAGCACCAGTGCCAAATGGAGCTTTCTAATCACTTTTATTTTCCTGCCGAAATCGCAAGAGAGAAGCACGAAAAGCTGCACGGTGCTGGGGTGATTCAGGTGTCTCTGGAAGCTGCAGCCCCAGCAATCCCTCCCTGGCACCGTGGCTGTTGTCTGTTGAAGGAATTAGGGTTTAGTAGCTCCAGGCTGATCTCATGAAAAGGAGTTAAAAGATATTTTCTCTATAGAATTGCAGTAGGGGAAAACATCAACCTTTTTCCTTTTTAAATTGGATGCTTTAGAAGTTACAAAAAAAATTGGTTTTCATATTTAAGCCCCATAAAAGTTGTTGATTCATAAACACTGTGATATCTTTACCATTTCTCTATGCAACAGCATTTAGGAAGAGCTCCTAAATTAATTTCTGAAAGCACACACTTGAATGTGTGAAACCAGTCCAAGCCAACAGGAAGTTATTTACTCTCCAGACCGCCTTTCTAGCACCACACTGAAAAATCTCATTTAACTATTCTGCACACCTCTCTCCTACTGGCACCTCCAAACTTTTGTCCAACTTCCTCCGAGACACACCAATAGCGTGCTGAGACTGGATAAAAAAACACTTCTATTTTCTAATGCTTTCAAGTCTCAAACTTTTGGAAGCAGCTCCTTGTATCCTGCTGAGCAGAGAGGTGGGAACCATCCTCTCCAGTTCAGCTTGGACAAGGCATACCTAAACCCTCAAAAAGGTAAAGCAGAATCCCCCTGTCTGTGTCTGACCAGGCATCTGCTCTACACACACCAACAGGATGAGTCAAAGGGTTCTTGCAGTGGCTATCAAACTGCCACCAAACACAGCCTGCAAAATTAATTAGTACTGGCTTCCCCAACCCGCTGCGTACCACACTTGGTATCTCAAAATGCGCGGAGATGTGCAGGAATTAAAACACTCCACAGGGTCCAGAAATATTCACAATGTCCCATAACTTATTTGCCCATGTTTTCATGAAGCTAAGGAAAGAGTGGGACGAGATCATGCAATTTTTATTTGCTTGCTATATCCTATTTAGCTTTGAATAGCTGTAACTTTAAGCGTTAATAAAGAGAGGGGAAAAAGAAAAAAAAAGAACAAGAACAACAGGAAAGGAAGTACACAANAAAGGAAGTACACAAAGACTTGCAAATCTTTGTATGAGTCGGGTTTATGGAGAAAACATATGGACATCCACACACTCAGAGCCCCACAGACTTTTAGAGCTGATGCTTTTCACGTTCTTCTACACTGGATACAGAGGAGCAGTTGGTCATTACAACTCTCACAACAACTTTCTACAAGTGCTTGAAAGGACACTGTAGAGAGGTTGGTGCTGGTCTCTTCTCAGAGGTAATTAGCAATAGAACGAGAGGGAATGACTTCAAGCTGCAACAGGGTAGGTTTAGGCTAAACATTAGGAAAGATTTTTTCACGGAAAGAGCAGTCAGACATTGGAATAAGCTGCCCAGGGAGGTGGTTGAG